>OX456527.1:121541598-121744283 GCA_949748255.1 Eustalomyia histrio
TTTGCTGCAGCTAAATATTTTATTATAATGTGCAATTCCACATTTATTAAATTTACTTATTATTAAATTTACTTAATTACTATATATTTGGTATTGGTTTAAAAAGTATTTTTTAAATTTTGTTAATTTTTTGAGTGTACATTAGTAAAACATTTCATATCCATATTATGCGGTTACATTATTATGTACAAAGTAAAATTTTTGAAATTTATTTAAAAATATATTAGAAATTATAGTGAGAAATAATAGACATTGTATTAAACAAAGTATTAAAAACTTTCGTTTCTAAAACTCATATTATAATCGGTGAAATTGAAAAAGCGAAAAAAAAAATTAAAAATAAAAAATTTACAAAAGGAAAAATGCAATTAAAAGAAAAAGCGCAAAATTTTTAATTTTATTTTTGTGTTACAATAAAAACCTTAAAAAGTAATTTTGGTACCTTAAAAATAAACGTTATAAAGGTATATCGTGTCATTGCATTCAATACCCTCTAAGAACCAATTTCATGAAAATCACTTTTTGATAGAAAACTGTTCATTGGGGACAGCTACATACATCTCTAACACAAATTTCAGAGAGAAAAAGTCAACTCAAGTATTTTTTTAATATTATTTCTCTATTAACTATAAGCTTTATTTTTGAATGCAATACCCTCCAACAACCACATTAAAGTCATCGACTTATTAAAAATGTATTATTACTATTTATATTAAACGAAGTTGTTTCCTATGACTGTATTTAACATATTAAGGTCATTTAAATGCTTGTTTATTAGTGTTTCCCTTAAAATACGTTTTCCGTAATTTTAAAGAAATAAAATTTAATCAATAGACTTTGACGAGCAGATACAAAAAAAAAAAATAACGAAGATTTATTAAGAAGTACTTTAATATTATTTTTTTGTGAAATGCTAAAATAGAACTCAATCTAAAGAAAAAAAAATCAATTAATATATTTGTTTACATACTATAACAGTCAATGATACTGTAATCAAAAAAACATGCAATAAAATGTATTTAAATTAGAATTTTTTAAAACTTCATAAAGCCAAACTTATTTGCGAGCGTTAGAGCTGGTGGAGCAAATAAATTAGCCAATAATTGCGTAATTAAGACCTCTAAAGTATTAACCAAATGCTTATTTAAAATTTAAAGTGGATTTTGATGAAGAGTACAATAACAATAACTTACTCAAACGAATTAAATAATGAACAGGGTACTGAACCAATGCGCTAACATTTTTGTCTATTTTCGGTTCAGCCTAGTAAATGGAAACATCTACAAGAAACGTTGAAACTTTAAAAAAATTGCATATTATGTCACATTTTTTACTGTGTAATACCCTCTATCAGCCAAAAAAAATTTATTTTTTAATTGCAATACCCTCTATCAACCATAGCGCCGCAAATAATGAAAATTATTATATGAAGGATTCATAAGTCATATTTAACAAATATTGTTTAAGAATTTGTGCAAAAATCAGTTTTTTGCTTTTCCTGAAAAAATGGCTTTTGGTTCATAGAACATATTGAATATCAGCTGTCGATATTATTTTTAATGCCAAATCAATACTTTTTATTTATATTTCATGGCCGTTATTGGATATATTTAGTGATATGTAGGCTTAAAAGTATCTTGCCAACATTGAAAGTCATTTTTTATTGATGCCAGCAATGGACCTTAATTTAATAAAGAATAAGAATTACTGCATTAAATGACTTTTCCATTATACTAAAGTCATTTAGGATCCTAATCTCAATTACGTGTTTTCAACTTATGACCATGATATATTTAAAAATACTTTAATTTTTTTTTTTAAATATTTTAAGAATTTTTTTCTTGAAATAATTAAGAAAATGTACACAAGATCCATTTTTGGTACTTTTCATTGATGTTTGGTACCCAGTTGAAATCTTACTTGTGTCTTTAATGGTTTATATAGTGTTAAAAGAAAACCGCATACCATAATGATTATCATTTTTCTTATAAAAAATAAACGAAAACTAACTTCTTGAACGATAAAAGTAAAATATAGTTAACTTAGTATCTGTCTGTCTAGTTAACTTCCGTGCGATAAACAACAGTAATATCCATCATAAGTAAACAGTTTTGAAAAATACACATTACATTCACTCTTCAACAAAATACACAAACAGCAAACAATATAAACTCGACATAAAACTAAAAATGCAAGGTCAGAATATACACTGTGGTCAAAAAGTCAACACAAAATATATTGTAGTTTTTTATGCAAATTAAAATCTTTAAACATTTGCATTACGAGTTTATTTAATTTGTTAACAATTTTAAATTTTCAAAAAAAAAAAAAAATATATATCTCAAATAAAATTTCTGTTTACTTTGTAAGCATAGTGTATATATATTACAAAATATACATTACAATCCACTTTATAAATATATGTAGGTATATACATATATATATAAATATATCTTTTTTAACATAATAACTTTTAACAGGTAAACTTTTTGAAAATGTCAAAATGTTGACATATTACGCTACTGTTGTTGTGAAAAATAGCTGCTAAAAAGCACATAATGATAAATATTTAATAGACAAACAATTTAAACTTTAAATTATTTAGCTAGTAAATAATGCATTTTTTTTAAATTTTTATAGAAATAATTTAAAATAAGATTTTTTTATTTATACATCCACAATTGAAAATTCATGTAAAATGACGGCTGCATTTAATAATCTCAAGTATTAATTTCATCGAGTTAGCAACTTATGACCATTGATATGTTTAAAAATATTATAGGTAATAAATAGTTTAATTTTTCTGCCTTTAAAGACTTTAAATTTAAATATATTATTTTTTAGCAATGTGTAGGTGTGCTCAACAATAATTAATTTTTAATTTATGGCAAAATATGTATGTATATAATTAGTTTAACACACATTTACAAAAACACACACACACATATTTCATAATCACCATAAACATAATTAAAAATTTATAATTATTGTGTATTTATGAGTCAAATAGCAATAAATCGAAAATTCTTTTATATCGCTAAACTTAAATAAATGATTTTGTTTAGTTGAACACAATAAGCAAATAAATTTAAATTAGTTGAAATTGGAAATTGTTTAACCTTAGTACGATTAAGGGGTCGATTTTGACTCTACTAAAAACTTCGTTTTTATTTGCTTAAATTATAACTGTCAACAAAACCGTTCGGCCTTTAGGCGGCTTTTTCCAAATATGTTTCTCATGTGTATTACAAAATAATCAAATATATGGCAACCCGGGGGCGAAATAAAAATATCAAAAATTTCATAAATTTAAGAAATGTTTTCATGCAAAAACCGAGTAATTTGTTGCATCACTTCTTAACCTTTATCGCAAGATTGTCTCATATTGTCTCTCTGCTACTAGGGCAGATTAATAAGTCAGTGACTTTTCGAACTTCCCTCGTAGTTATATGAAATGCAACACTGCTCCCATCAAGTATCACCTGTTAATAGACTACTGTCAAATTTTAAGCAAGTTACGTCGTTTACTTTGCGTTTAACAGCTGTTTAAAACATACAACCTCGTGTTTTTTTTTTTTTTTTTTTTAATGGAAAAAAGTGAATTTCTAGTTCTCATTAAACATTATTTTTTGCGAAAAAGAAAGCGTCAATCAAACCAAGGAAAAGCTTGATAAATACTATGGGAACTCTGCACCATCGATTTCAATGTAAAAAAATTGGTTTACTGACGTTCGTTGTGGCCTTACAAGCATGGAAGATGCCGAACGTTTTCGGCGCCCAGTTGAGGTCTCTACATCCAAAACAATTGAAAAAATTCACGATATCGTGTTGGCCGATCGGAGATTGAGTGTGCGATGGATTGTGGAATACATGGGGATCTCACATGGCTCAGTGGTTTTAATTTTGAACGATCACTTGGGTATATGAAAGCTTTCTGCAAGATGGCTGCCGCGTTTGCTCACAATCGACCACCAACGGAATCGTGTGACAGCTTAGTTTCCATGGCAAAAATCCAGGAATTGGGCTACGAATTGCCTCCTCATTCGCCTTATTCTCCGGATGACTATTTCCTATTTCCAAACCTAAAGAAATGTCTCGGTGGAGATTTAGCTCCAACGAAGAAATTATTGATCAAACAAATGCCTATTTTATGGACCTCGAAAATTCCTGCTGTTAAAGCAAAGTAAATGACGGAACTTGCTCAAAATTTGAGCAAGTTCCGTGGTACTTGATGGGAGCAGTGTTGCATTTCATATAACTACAAGGGAAGTTCGAAAAGTCACGGACTTATTGATCTGCTCTCGTATCATACGAATTTTATCAGACTTTTTCTATGCTTTTTTTAGGTACTTAAGCCATATTTTAATCGCGTTTTTTGTAAATAGGGTTTTGTGTAATGGTTTTTCTCTTTACAAATATGTCGAGAGTGCCGCCTGTCTGTAGTGTCGCGGGCAGTATGGCAAGGGACCCCGTTCTGTTATAACCACTTTTCCTCCAAATCCAGATAATCAACTTTCGGTACCATAAAAGCGTTACCGTCGGCTCCTTCAATCACCTTTCTGAAGTAACTGCACACCACACAGTGACTTTGAGAAGGTGATGGTGCTTCATGAATTAGGTGTGGACTCTCCATCCTCCAGATCCGCGAATTTGGCTTATTGACGTAGCCGCTGAGACAAAAAAGGGCCTTGTGACTCACAATCAATTCTGATGGAAAATCATCCACTTTTTCATTGAGTTCCAAAATCTTACGGCTTAGGCGTATAGCGATATATTGTTATTCACTATAAATTTCGCACATGTCTACTTTACGAGTGTCAAAACCAAACTGACATACGATGTTATTTGTCAAAATGACAGCACTTTCCAATAGGGTGATACTTTTTGCTCCACCTTGTATTAAGCCTCTGGTTAGACTTAAAAGTTAATAATATTTTATATTCACCTCAAAAAATTTTTATCAACACTAAATTTGTTTTTACAACAAAAATTGCTTTTCACCTCGAAACTATTTTTTTTCACCTCAAAAACTATTTTCAAATCCAAAAAAGTTTTACTTTTCAAAGTTATTTTTTCAACTCCAAATTGTTTTCATATCTAATTTTTTTAACATTAGTTGTAACAAATTTGATAAATTTGGTGCTATAGAATTTTCGTGGTACCATTTGAGCCTTTAAAGTACTATAGTACTTCTTTGACTCATTTGGTACTATTCACCAATGTTCCCCTTTTTTATTTTTTTTATTTATAACAACGTTTTTGTGATATAATTTATTGTAAATGCAGTTTTGATAGAAATTAACATTTTTGGGGATAATAAAGTTGATACAATAGTACTTTTTGGGACACAATTTGAACCTTTAAAATAAACGATAATTTAAAAACGGTTGTAACACTATATTAAATTAATGTTAGATATTTTTGGGAATATGTAGGTTTAAACATCTTCCTGCATAACACTGCAAATATTTTCATAGATTTTTACGAGTACTTTATTTGGGGCTTTATTTTTTTTTTTTTAAATAAATAATGTCTTAACATTTTTTTATTTAATATACTAAATACGTTACATTTGAAAACTTGTTTTTATACAATAGTACGATAAATATCTCTTTTTTTTTTTACATATTTTTAAAAATATCTTATTATACAATTCATCTTGCAACAAAAAAAATATAAATTTGTTTAATAAAAGATTTTTTATCTTGTTGCAATTTTTTTCTATTTATTTTTGCCATCATGGTCATTCAACAAACAATGTGGCCAACTGGAGAAAAAATTAAGATGAAGATGAATAATAAAAAAAATATATATTAAAAATGCTCTTTGTCCTTGCACATTTAATGGACAACAACCATCCACATTTGTTTGTAAACTGTCGCAAAACTTAAGAAACTCCATTATTTGACCAAATCCTTTAGTGTGAAACTAAAAAGTTGCCAGTAGTTTATCATCAGAGAAAACAAAGTATTGAAGATGAAGAAAATAACAAAAAAAAAAATAAAAATTTCTTTTCTTTAAAACTTAACACATATATACATACAAAGAGGCAAAGGCCAGCACATAAAAATCTGAAACACGCAGAAAAAATATTTTAAAATCAAGTAGAAACAACATTAAATTAAATAGAAACGGATTTGAAGTCAATCTTAATTTATATATTTTTCTGCTTATTTTTAAAATGCGAAAATAATATCTAAAATGTTGTAGTTAATTTAAATACGACAAAATTTATTTTAACGACTGTCATATTTAATTAAATTAGATTTATTTTTAATTTAAATATTTTCGTAAAATAAATAGACTTTAATTCAAATATGGTATAATACTTGATTTAACAATGAAGGTTTTTTTCAGTGTACATGCAGCTACTTCCCACTTTTTGCAGCAAGTACAAAGGAGAGATAGCTTGTATAAATATCTGCAGAAAAAAGTGTCACAACTAGTAAGAGTTGAAATAAAAAGTTGCAATTAAAATAATTCGGACAATGGTTTGAAACAAAAGAAAAAGTAACAAATGTTAAGATAAATAATATCAAAGTAAGAATATTATAATCCACTGGGGCATATTTTTAATGTCCTTTACCATGAATTAACATTGAAGCTACAGTAATTTGAGGGGAAAAAAAGGGAAACAAAAATTTTGAGTGAAAAGTTTAAAAGCCTACCAACTGCAAGTTTTAAATTTATAAATTGGTATGTTTCTCAATTTGTGGTATTTTTTATTAGTCTTGATCTGAAAATTCTCAGAGAAATTCATATATAAAATGAAACCAAAATCGCTTAACGTACTTAATTTTGCTCAACTTGATTTACATTAAAATTTCTATAATGACTTGTGCTCGTCGCCAATTTTATAAAATTGATATGGAGCCGACATTTTATGACCCTTTTTTTATATTCTAGTCTAGTCTACCAACTGCAAATTTTAAATTCATAAATTGTTATTTTTCTCCATTTGTGATACTTTGGCGTTCTTATTGTTGCTCACCTATATTCGCACTAAGATTTCCTTGATGACTTGTTCTCGTCGCCAATTTTAAGAAATATGTTATTTGGGTGCTGGGCCACAGAGACATACCAGGGAACTGTAGGGCAGACGAGCTTGCAAGACTGGGGACTACCTTACACATACCACGCGAAATGGAATCTGTGGGAATGCCTCTTATGGGTTGGTAAGAGATAGGTGGGCCTCTGTACGTGGTTGTATTCGTTCCAGACAGATGTGGCCCCGTCTGGATAGGAAGCGAACGCACAGGTTGCTGTCACTGTCAAGGCCCGATATATCCCTACTTGTGTCCGTCATGACGGGACACTGTCTGATTGGAAGGCACGCAGTTAGGTTGAAGGTTGCGGCTAGTAACTTTTGCAGAAGCTGTGGTGACGAAGAGGAGGAGGAGTCTGTGGAGCACCTTTTCTGCACTTGTCCTGCCCTTGCTCGCAGGAGGGGACTGCATTTGGGCTCATGTTTCTTTGAGGACTTGGGTGATTTGGCTGATATCGACATCGGGCTTCGAGGCAATAGGGATGGTTTTCAGGCAATCGGGATGGTTCGACGGGGGAAGCTAGTGATATAATTTTTACTAGCTTCCTTGGTATCACAAGGGACTTTATAGTCTAAGTGAGTCTGATTGGCAGGCTACAACTTCTACCTAACCTTACTTAACCTAGATGCGACGCCGACATTTTATATTCCCATATTATTTTCTTAATTTTTTCGACACGAGTTTTTACTGGAATTTTATTAATTTCAACACAGAAACAAAATTGTAGTTAAATCAATTATTAAATTATATAATTGTCTATAAATTATATTTGCCTATAAATTATATTTGCCTAAGATGTTATCTTAGTTTTTTATTAACATTTATTTATTATAAGTCTTACTCCTCATCTATATTAGAAATAAAATTCTTGCAATGAGTAAAATGCGTCGGCAGAATACCGGCGCAAAATTGTTAATTTTAATAATTTTTTGTGTTTTCTATCACTTTTCTATTTTTATATTTGTGGCGTACTTTTTTATAATTCTCAAAGGAAAATTACAGCTAAGTTAAAGTTTTATCTTAGCAATAATTCCTAACGAATACTGCTGGAGAATTATTGCGACATATTTGCCGGCAATAAAAATGTACGAGATCAGGTGGTCCAAACTAGCGATTTTTTAATTTTGACATTTGCTGCAATTTATATAAACATATTTATCGCTACTCTAGACTACAAGTTACTTGGGAAAAAATTATAATTATTAATAATTTTTCCCCATCTCTGCACGGTGTTACAAACGTTTTGATATATCTAAAATATCTTTAATCTTGAGAAAAAGAAGTAGCAAAAAATGCTATAATTGCTTTAAAAGTAAAAAGTCTTACAAAGTTTAAGACACAAACAAAATATATGAAACAAAAAATGAGAAAAAGTCTCATTATTGTTTTTGGTTATAAAACCCAAAATCCAGGCCAAAGTTACAAGAATTATAAACAAATGATATTCATTGTTAAAACCTAAATTATCCTTTCTCTATGAAAATAACTAACAAATCAAATTAATATCTAGTTATTAGGGCAGCGACTAAAAATGCGCTTAATAATCGATAATATGCGCTTAAAATATACAGAAAAAAATGCAAAATATGCAATTTGAATTTGAAAGAAAATATGCACTAAAAATAAAAAATATGCCCTTAAAATTTTCCCTATTTTTAAAAAGGAAAATATGCAAAAATTTATAAAATGAAAATTATTCAAAAATATGCATTAGAAAATATTAAATATGTAACAAAAAAGTATGTACAAAAAAAAAACAAAATTAAGCAGCAACTAATCACTGTCATTTTCAAATTTACAAATTCTTTGAATCAGAAAATTATTTGGTCAAAATTGTTTTTGGTCTATTGACTACAATTATGCATTTACATGAAAGTAGTTGCCCTGCTAATCATCAAAAAATATCATGCGACAAATTATAAATAAAATAATTTTTAATATTTTTTATATGACATGGAAATTCCAATTATAAATTTCATTTGTTGTAATTGGTTTTACGACCACACTTACCATATGTTGATAAATATTTGTTAAAATCATAAAAGCGTAAAATTACATGGCACGATAGGCTTCATAAAATAGAAAAATATTTTAATTGCAAAAGCGAACAAATAACCAATTAAATGTGATATAAAAAATATGTACAATATTAACGGCAATAACCAACAAAAATAATAAACTGCGGTTATGAGAAAAAAATAACATTTAATTATAAAAATATAAACAAAAATTGTGTTTTACTAAAAAATAAAAAACAAAAAAAGTGAAAATATATAAAAAAAAAAACTTCCCATACCGGGAATCGAACCCGGGCCTTCTGGGTGAAAGCCAGATATCCTAGCCACTAGACCATATGGGATACAAATTTACAGTTAGCTAATAGTATACATATAACAGTATACCCCCTAACGGTTAAGCCAATAACTAAGATGGTCTCTATAAAAGACGTGAGAGGTCTCTTTTTTTAGCACAGTGTGTATGCAGTATTGTCAGATTGAAATATTATACAGTTAAACGAGTACCCATTTATAATTTAGAAACGGTTATTCAATATACTTAAGCTGTGATAATTAGATAAGAAGAATTGAATTGTATCAACAAGGCTTCAGACAAAAATAATATAAAGAATATAGTTTGCAACTCAAGAATTTATGAAAATTTGTACGCTATAGTTTACATGGGTCCCCAAGACTGTTAATTTGCTTTAAAATAAGAAAAATAAAAGGAAAATAATAAAGTAAAGCCTGGATCAGTCAAACGTACACGAAAAATACCTATTTTCTTTTTTTCAAGTGTTCGACTGTAAACTTTCTTATAAATTTTATATCAACAACTTGAAGAAAACGAAAATTCAGTAGTTTTTTGTTCAATAGTATAAAAATTGGTAAATTTGTTTTTTTGAGTGTGTCCGAGCAATAGTTCTCGAACAATAAAATATTCGAATATTTTGAGAAAAATTTGCTCAGTGTCTTAAAAATTTCTATTGAAAAATTTCATAAATAATAATCTGAAATTATATAAACACCACCACAGGCATATGTAATTTTTTTACATACAAGTATTAAATAAATTTTAAATTAAAAATAATCTTCCCATACCGGGAATCGAACCCGGGCCTTCTGGGTGAAAGCCAGATATCCTAGCCACTAGACCATATGGGATATTTTGGAAGAAATTTTTAAGAATCAATATAAAAAACCAAGTTACTTAATAAATGAGATTTGTAAAATTAGATTTGAAATTTCTCTGTTAAAGCATCCCATTTATATCCCATATGGTCTAGTGGCTAGGATATCTGGCTTTCACCCAGAAGGCCCGGGTTCGATTCCCGGTATGGGAATTTTTTTTTTATATATAATTATGCTGGTGGGCTAAAAAATATAAGACTATTTCACCAGGACTCACTCTTCTCAATTCGTATTAGCCACTATAGATGTTCTTAAATCAATAATGATTTTTGAAAGGAAAAGTTCTTAATTTTTTAAATGTAATAAAGCGATATTGAATTATTAAAATACATAATATTTTTGTTTAAAATAAGCACTTAATTTTTTTGATTTAATATATATCTTTTTGACATAGGATTGTATATCCCATATGGTCTAGTGGCTAGGATATCTGGCTTTCACCCAGAAGGCCCGGGTTCGATTCCCGGTATGGGAAGAATTTTTTTAATTTATATTTATGATGGTGGGTTAAAAAATATTAGACTATTTCAAAGAAGCGCACAGTCGCACCAGGACTCACTCTTTTCATTTCGTATAATGATTTTTGAAAGAAAAAGTACTTAATTTTTTAAATGTAATAAAGCGATGTTGAATTATTAAAATACATATTTTTGCTTAAATTAAGCAATTAATTTTTTTGATTTGATATATATTTTTTTGACAGGATTGTATATCCCATATGGTCTAGTGGCTAGGATATCTGGCTTTCACCCAGAAGGCCCGGGTTCGATTCCCGGTATGGGAAGATTTTTTTTTAAATTTATGGTGGTGGGGGTTAAGAAATATTAGATTTCTCATTTTGTTTTATATCCATTTTAGATTGAATCAATTTCATAATATGAACTTGAATAAAATAATTTTCATAATATGAACTTGAATAATTCAAATACAATTGTTTAAAATAAGCAATTAATTTTTTTTTGATTTAATGTAGATCATTTTGCCAAAGGCTTGTATATCCCATATGGTCTAGTGGCTAGGATATCTGGCTTTCACCCAGAAGGCCCGGGTTCGATTCCCGGTATGGGAAGAGATTTTTTTTAATTCTACATATTTAAAACATACCCACCAACCTTATTTGACTTGACGCAAATATTTCTTAAACTCGTTTAACATTTAAGATAGTTTTTTCTACCTGTTTAGAAAATCAACACAATCTACACAAACAACAATAACAAACAAGATATTTAATATATATCCAAATATGTGTTGAACAAAATTGTTAGTGTAAGGTATGACGTCATTTGTTATTAAGTGCCTTTAGCTGTTGGTGTGGTGGTGTTTTATGGAATTTTATTTATCTATTTTTGTTTTTCTTTATTTAATTCTCATAGAGTTTATGTCTTTTTAAATTAATAAACTTTTATTTTGGTGTGTTCAGTTAGTCTTATGTAGGAGTATTAACTGACGTTCTTTACTCTATACAAAAGGTCGTGTGATGATTCAGGATTATGATCTCTCGTGATTACAATCGCTCCCGCAGTTCCGATGGGGTTGCTCCTGTCTGGGATTTGTGGCTGAACTGACGGCCCTTGACTATTTTTTAAATAAATCAATTTCACTAAATAAAGATAAGACGAAGAAATTTCCAGCATAGAAATGGCAGGGTGGTGTTGACGTCCATTTTACTGCGTGTAAAGCCATTATTTGTGCAATTGTGAAGGTTTTTTTGAATAATATTAATTCATCAAGTCACCAAATCGAACCTGATGCTTTCTAGGTAAAAACCAGTTTGCCTTCTCCACTCGGAATAAAAGAGTTAGTAGAAAAATTTGTAAACGGTTTCAATCCCACTATACTATTTTTGTACTGTTTTTTAGTAAAAAAAAATATTATTTAGCACATCTTTTTGTTATTTACATTTTACAAATTACAGAGTTTTTAAAAAAATATGTACAAACTTTTGTTGTTAATTTCAGAAATCATTTTATAAATTTACTAATTTTAAAAAAGTGGATATTGAAGGAAATGTTATTTCTAATTAAAACTGACTCACCTACAAACTCAAATATACCGACTCATGCCTAAAAATAGGACATCCACTTAAAATATCACTAAAAAGTTTTTTTAGTTCGAGAATCAGTCCTAAAAACAATTAAAATTTTATAAATATTTTTCAAAACAGATATTACCAAATTAAAATAAAAAAAATAGTTTGATTTCTAGCCTTTGATTTTTTGTTTAATTTTGTCTAAAATATTTTTTGAAAAAAAATAAAAAAATTTGATGCTCGATAAAAAATTAAATTTGAAGTTTAGCAAAAAATACCGCTGGGCCCAAATTAGCAAAATTTCCCTTAATAACAGTAAAATTTTCAGTTGCCATTACAGCCACTTTACCATATGGGATGAAACTTATTGTTCGAACAATTTTTTAAAAATAAATAAACTGTATTTTTTAGGATTTATATTTACATTAACACATTTAAAAAAAAAGTTTTTCAAAATTCATTAATATTTTAAGAATTCAAGCAAATAATTCGTTCAAGTTTTTCACTTCAAGTCAATAATAAAATATAATAAAATAAACATGTATGTAGTACTTTTTTTCCACAACATTTTTGTTCCTAGACTATTCCCTAGTATAATTCTTATTTATTTTACAAAAAATCTTCCCATACCGGGAATCGAACCCGGGCCTTCTGGGTGAAAGCCAGATATCCTAGCCACTAGACCATATGGGATATACAATACTTTGACAAAAAGATCTACATTAATAACACAAAAAATGATTTTAAATTAAAAAAAAACTGTATTTTTGAATAATATTCATATTATTTTATTTCAAACATTAAGCACTTTCTTCAAAAATTATTATGTATAAATAAAATTGATTTTCGAAATGAGAAGTGTGAGTTGTCACTGTAATTTTTTGCTTGAAGTACTAGTCTAATATTTTTTAATCCCACCATCATAAATTAAAAAAAAATATCTTCCCATACCGGGAATCGAACCCGGGCCTTCTGGGTGAAAGCCAGATATCCTAGCCACTAGACCATATGGGATATAAAATTCTTTGACAAAAAAATATATATTAAAACAAAAAAAAATATTTTAAATTAAAAAAAAACTGTATTTGAATCATATTCATATTATTCCATTTAAAACATTAAGCACTTTCTTAAAAAATTATTATGTAATAAAATTGATTTTCGAAATGAGAAGTGTGAGTTGTGACTTCTTTGATTGAAAAAGTCTAATATTTGTTAACCATCATAAATTAAAAAAAAAATACCTTCCCATACCGGGAATCGAACCCGGGCCTTCTGGGTGAAAGCCAGATATCCTAGCCACTAGACCATATGGGATATATATTTATTTTGCGAACTATTTGCAAATAAAAAAAAATAAATTAATAAATAATCTGGGGTTGAATTATGGCATTCGTGGTCGTGAATTTTTCAATCGAAATTAGTTTTTTATTTCTGAAAAAAACATTCAGACGGAATTTTTTTAACCAGTGATATTGTAGTTCCTAGATTGGAAATCACAATTCAAGTTGTTGTTTTCATTCTAAGTATTATTGTAGTTACTTATTCAAAAAGTATTTTCATAATTTGTATATTGTAGCTTGAAAATGTATTTGTCATTCCCAAGCTACAATATATGGGAAATTTAAGCAACTAATTTAAAAAAAAATCTATTCAAACGCTCAAGTTTTTGGACTTGAACTAAAATAAAATATGTCAACAAACATAAGGACTAGGGTGAGAGTTCCAAATTTATAGTAAGAAGCTTAATTAAGGCTATCTTCTACTAGTAGTATATTCCTAATTTTTTTTTTTTTCAACAAAATTTTCCCATACCGGGAATCGAACCCGGGCCTTCTGGGTGAAAGCCAGATATCCTAGCCACTAGACCATATGGGATATACAATACTTTGACAAAAACATCTATATTAAAACAAAAAAAAAAATGGTTTTATAAAAAAAAAACTGTATTTGAATAATATTCTAATAGTCCACTATTGGTTAACCCCACCATCATAAATTAAAAAAAAAAAAAAAATTCCCATACCGGGAATCGAACCCGGGCCTTCTGGGTGAAAGCCAGATATCCTAGCCACTAGACCATATGGGATATATATTAACCCTCAAACTGTTTTTCAAATAAAATCAAGAAAATTATTATTCTATTAACATCAATAGACATACATTATTTAGAACTACTTAAGAATAAGAAAAAAATGTGTATCTAGCAAACAATATGTGTAAATTCAAAAACAATATATGTATGTGTGTATTATATATAGTAACCACTTCTTTATGACTCTTTAATTCTTACAACCCTATTAAACAACCATTGAAATATAGCAATACCATGAGTTGTATAATAATAAACATTTATGTGTCTAATTAGCTGAACAGCCACCACATGTCAGGATGGCCGAGCGGTCTAAGGCGCCAGACTCAAGAGCAATCTTACCTCTACTACGGAGGTTACTGAGCGTTCTGGTCCTCTCTGAGGGCGTGGGTTCGAATCCCACTTCTGACAAAATTTTTTTTTTAATTAATTTTTTATAATTTTATTTTTTTTTAATATATTTTTCAGAAATTATTTTTTTTTATAACAATTTTTTTTAATAACTTTTATAATTTATTTCTATTGTTTTTTTTAATTTACTTTTATATTTATAACTTATTTTCATAGTTTTCTTTGATATTTTTTTGTATTAATTTTATTTAAACTTTTGTTTTTATTAATTTTATTTAAAATTTTGTTTTGTTAACTTTATTGTTTTTTTTTATGAAATTATATGTAATAATTTAGCAAATTCAGATATTTACAATCACTGCTTTGTTTCGGGAGTTCAAAATTATTAGTTTAAAATTAATTTGTTTTAAATAAATCTGAATAACTGAGGCTTAGTAAGAGACATTTTACCTGAGTTAGGTAATATAAATTTATAAATTTACTTTAACCGTGAAATTATAATAGTACATAATTTAGAAAATTTAGATATTCAGTTACTGTTCTGTCAGTCACGGGCTTTCATTGATTCACATTTATGGTTGTTGTAGTTGTTGACAGCTAATGTCATTAGTATTGGTTATGTCTGTGGTTAGTGTATTTACTAAATGTAAAGTTATTGTCGATATGGCAAGTCATACAGTTGTCATGAGATGACAGCACATAAATAAATCTGGCATTACCAATCTGGCATTATTATTGTCGCGCGAACTGTTAATACTTCAATCGGTGCTACATCTACATACTTATTCACGCCATTTAAATTGGCAATTACAATGTAAAATGGACTTTTACAAAATACTTGTTTTTGAGTCAAACTCTAATGGTTATCATGTAAGTGCATAAACAAATCAAAGGATGATGCCGCCAGAAGCAAAGTTTTTCCCATAAATATTATATACCGAGCAAACAACTGCTGATAGCTTTGCAAAATAAAACGGAACCATATCTATTCGTTGGCAGCAATTTGCACCATATAAAATAAAAACATTACATAATATATGGGAAAAAGTGGGTTTACTGCTGGCGGCAACTTCATTTGTTGTGCTTAGTTATAAATTGTCGAAATACTGAATTCACTTCATCTGGCAACACTATTTAGTTTAGTTTTTCTCGCGCAATTTTTTTATTCGGCCGTGTTTTATTTTCATATTTTATTTTAGTGAATATTTAGAAAAATATAAAGGTTTCAGCTAATAATTTTACATTAAAATATTCAATAAGTTTTATATTTTGCGAATTCAATAAAAGTTTTATCATAATTATGTGCTAAATAGTGAAAAAGTAGGAACTTATAATTTTCAAGAGAGCAATATACAATGGATGCACTAAAAGGGGCTCCAATAGCTTTAGCATTGTGTTGTTCGTGTAAAAGATATCAAAGAGAAAATATTGTGTTGTAGTTTTAGCAGAGGAGTGTGTGTCTGTTAGGTTTTTGTTTTTGTTAAAATACCATCCGTAAAAGGGGGGAAAATGGAACATGGCGAAAAGTTTGGTATTTTTGGGGTAAGTCAAATTTTTAAGACTACGTAAAATATTTCTTAATACAAATGAACAGAATTGCCGGTTAGAAGAGAATACTTTGGGTAGGGCTTTGTGAATTACTAGAAATAATATATGATTTTTAATAATTTTGGTTATTTCAATTTTAAAAATCAAAAGAAAATATGGTGGTTTGAAATTTGTATGTATATATTTTTAACTATTTGCTCATAACTAAATTCTATGTACAAATGTGTGATAAAATTATATTGTTTTAAATTAATTTGAATAACTAAGGCTTAGTAAGTTTTTTTATCTTTCTCAGCTTGAAAAAATATTTATTTATTTACAATTACCGTGAAATTATGAATGCATTTAATAATTTAGAAAACTTAGAAATTCACCGGTGTTGTTTGTGGTTGTTGTATTTGCTAACAGTAAATGAAAAAAAACTGGTTTTGCTGCTGACGGCAACTTCATGTGATGTGCTTAGGAATAAATTGTTAAATACTGAATTTGCTTCATCTGGCAACACTATTTAGTTTAGTTTTTCTCGCGCAATTTTTCTATTCGGTTGTGTTTTATTTTCATATTTTATTTTAGTGAATATTTAGAAAAATATTAAGGTTTCAGCCAATAATTTTATATCAAAATATTCAATAAGTTCTATATTTTACGAATTCAATAAAAGTTTTATCAGAATTATATGTTAAATAGTGAAAAAATAGGAACTTATAATTTGCAAGAGATGTACTAAAAGGGGCTCCAATAACTTTAGCATTGTGTTGTTTGTGTAGAAGATATAAAAGAAAAAATATTTTCTGGTAGTAGAGGAGTGTGTGTGAGATTTTTTTGTAAAAAGAAAGAAAGAAGAAAAACGTCGAAAAGTTTTGTATGTTCAGAGGGTAAGACAAATTTTTAAGACTAAACTTAATACAAATGAACAGAGTTGCCGGTTTGAGAAAAATATTTTGGGTGGGGATTGTAGACTACTGGAAATAAATCCCTATTTTTAATATTTTTGGTTTGTTTTCTTTTATGGTGGTTTGAAATTTTTAAGTTGCATATTTTTAACTATTTTCTCATAATTATTCATTTTAATTAACAACATCGTTATCAGTAACTAAGTTCTCTGTAAAAATGTGTAATGAAACAAAACAAAATGTTTTAAATTAATTTTCATAACTGAGATTTAGTTAAGAGTTATTACACCTGAGTTTAAATTATTTATTTACTAAAACTCAAAATTTTTTTACAAATATCAGTTTTATTTATAAATAAATTTCAAATATTATTTCTTAAAGCTTCTTAAGATAAAAAAATATTTTTATTTAGAACTTTTAAGTAAAAATATTTTTTGTTTTTACTAAAATTTGTTTTAAAATGGGGTATAAGCTAAGATTTAGCTGGCAGCACTGACATTCACAAGTTAGTGCTTAACAGCGCTGAGATTTACTCTGGCGACAATTGGTGTAATAGTTGTTTTGTTTTTATTTATGCTACAATCGCTTTCAACACAATTGTGTATTATTTTATTTTATTAAATCCGCTTATATAGAGTTTTGTGCTTGCATTTTAGTATATCCCATATGGTCTAGTGGCTAGGATATCTGGCTTTCACCCAGAAGGCCCGGGTTCGATTCCCGGTATGGGAAAATTTTTTTTAATTATTTTTAAATTATTTTTTTTTACTATTATTATATAATTTTTTTATTGTATTATAATTAAATTATTTTTCTTTTATTTTTAGAATTGTCACAATAAATTGTTGATAAAACATATTTACCTGAAACCATGTTAACACTTAACATTTTATGTGAAACCAGGTAAGTTATTGAATTATTGATACTCTTAGAGCTAATTTTTTTGGATATGAGTTAAACTTGGTTTAATGGCTAAAAATAAATTCAAACTGGCTTTGATCCCACTTGTTGTTTTTCAGTAGTAGCTTTTGATTTGACAGATAGGGTAATGCTGCCATATTTTATTACAACAAAATTTTATATTTTATTGCCAAACATATTGCTGCATTGAAAATACTTAATAAAAAATCAAAACAAATATTTTTTCAAACAAAAGCACGTGTTCACAAATATAAATAAATTATTTGGACGAATTCTAATTGTCTTAGGCGTTCTTGTTATGGTCTTATTTTAATTTGCATATGTTTCAGATTTGCTGAAATCATCATATGAGGAATAATCCATTTTTATTTTTTTTTTAATTTGTAAACTTTTTAGTATTTACGAAACAGCTGATTTATTAAGGGACGCTTTTCATCAGCTGTGTGTTTTGACATCTGTAGGTATAACTGGCTAATCTTGCCCTGTTAAACTTAAAACAAAATAAACTGGATCTCTAAAACAGCATTCCAAGTTTAATCCAAGTTAAACCAATAAACAATCCATAAAACTAGATCTAAGAAATGTTTACCAGTAGGGTAAGAAATTTTTTTAATTAAGTGGAAAAAAAATTTAAATTAAATAGAAATAACTTTGAAATCAAATTAAGTTTGTTTTCCTTTAAAATTTAAATGTGTTTCTACTTATTTTTAAAATGCTAATCAATATCTTAAATGCTGACATATTAATTTAACTGAGTATATTAACTTTAATAAGATTTATACTTGATTTAAAAATGTTCGCAACTCTTAAGATATAATAATTCATTTAAATAAGATTTTTTTCGCTGTATATTACACATAAATTTAAAAGTCACAAATAACGAAGAAGTTCATAGAACTTTTTTTTATAAATATCTTGTAAAATATATATTTTTTTATTTACGAGAATATTTACTGGCCCTTCAATATTGAAAAACTAAAATCTCTTTATAAAAACCCTTTCACCTGTACGGTCCAAATTATGAAAAAGAATTTATTTTCCAAAACGGATAAACTGGCGAATTTTTTATTTCAAAAATTAAATTTGTGTCCAGTATAAGTTGTAAAACCAGGAAGGTTATTTTAAATTGTTCGAATTAAAAATCAAAAATTTGACCTCTCAAAACGCTTTGTGGACAAATATGTTTTGTGTTTTTTTTAAGCTAAAACAGTTAAATCTCTCATTGCGATTTTCATCTAAAAGTTTTAAATTTTCAAATGAAGTAGGTAATTTTTTATCTTTGAAATTTAAATTTTTTGCTCACGAAAAGTTTCATTTTTTTCTCTTATAAACGCCGGTATTTTGTTCACAGCAGTGAAAAAATTTAGCGCTAGATTTAAAGTTCAAAAACTTTCAAATTCACAAATTGTTTAGTCATTAGAAAGCTATATTCATTACAAAGCCAAATGACACTTTTCCGCTGACTCATTGAACTCAAAAATTCCACCACAATTTCGCAACAATTCCACGAAAGTGAAAAATCTTATTATATAAACAAAATACCGGGCCTTAATGAGAAAACACTTAAATTTTGATATGCTTGCCAGATACATTTTTCGTTGTTCCAAAAATATGATTAACTCTTACCGAAACTCTCCTTTGTTAACTCTATTCAAAAAACTCTTAGAATTCTAACTATTTTTAACTTCGAAATATATAAGATATTTACACTCTTTTTGTTTTAAAAATTTCACTAAAGGTTAGAATTTTTTTTAAACTTATTTGTACCGCAATTGGTAATAGAATGTTGAATGGCACGGTGACATTTTGTGTAAAATTTTGGCACTTTTTGTCATCTCCAGATTTTATAATTTATTTTTAAAGATTTTTAAAATAATTTAAAATTAAAATGTGTGTATCAAATAATTCTTTAATACACTCAAAATAATATGTCTATTGTCATTATTCCTCTTTTTTAATTTTAACGAAAATTTTTTTTTAAATTTAACAAATCTAAATTAAAAAAAAAAATATGAAGTAAAACCAAGGACCGTATAAACCAGGATGTACAAACTACAAAATTTTTAGCCACCGGCTTAGCCATTATGCCAAATGGTGCACTACAACAAAATTCTTAGCCGACACCATGAAATTCTTAGCCGATTTACAGAAATATTTAGCCTCTAGCAAGAGTTGTAGCGAAAGTACAGTGATTGTGATCTTTTTGTAGTTTGTTCATCCTTGGTAAAACTGCAGTTTTATTTGTAATTTTACTGAAGTGTAAAATTTGTTCAAATTGTAGGATATGGGGACCCTTCCCGAGATTGTCATAGGAACAAAAATTTTGTCTGATTTGCTTAATCGCGCTTAGTTTTTGACACATGGGCAGCTTTATAAAGTCAACTCAATTTAAATCACGTTTGTCAGGTTTTTTTCTGACGTATTACTTTAAGTGTGGTAAAATTTTTTGGCAGAATGTTTTTCTTTAAAAATATAGTCCAAAATCTAAATTTGTTTGTATAAAAAAATTATAATTTTGATACACCGATGAATTTCTTGGGTGATCTGAATTGACTTCGGCATAAAATATCTGTAGTAAATTGAGCTTAAAATAAGTTTGAATCTTTCAAATTTATTTTGATTGAGATAAACATTAACTGGATTAAAGGAATTTTTAAATCTCAAAACTTAATAACAAATTTTGAAAAATTATTTGCTGTTCCTCGCCGTAGTTAATTTATGCTGGTTTAAAGAATTCATCATGGGACGACTCATTGAACTCAACTCAATGAGAATTTTTACGATTTTTTATTTAAAAATATAATACGAGGGCGGATCAATAAGTCCGTGACTTTTTGAATGAAACACAGGTTTTTATTGCAAAAAAAAACTTTATTTTTCAATATAACCTCCTTTAAGCTCAATACACTTAGTCCAGCGTTTCTCCAAATTTTGTACCCCTTTAGTAGGATTTTGTATCCCTTCAATAGGATTTTTCTAGGCATTTGTTTGATCAATAATTTCATCGTTGAAGCTAAATCTCTTTCCACCGAGCCATTTCTTTAGGTTTGGAAATAGTCACTGGGGGCTAAATCCGGAGAATATGGTGGATGAGGCACCACTTCGTAGCCCAATTTATGGAATTTTTCCATTGAGACTACACACGTCACACGATTATGTTTATGGTCAATTGATAACA
This sequence comes from Eustalomyia histrio, assembly GCA_949748255.1. Taxonomy (NCBI): domain Eukaryota; kingdom Metazoa; phylum Arthropoda; class Insecta; order Diptera; family Anthomyiidae; genus Eustalomyia; species Eustalomyia histrio. The sequence continues at coordinate 121,562,845 of OX456527.1, forward strand.
AACGCGGCACTCATCTTGCAGACATCTTTCTTAAATCCAACTGATCATTTAAAATCGAAACCACACTGCCATATGAAATGTCTATAGCATCGACAAACTCACGCACTTTTACTCGAAATTTTCGGGTGTCACCCGACCCAGAACGTTCAGCGTCATTTGTACTTGTGCGACCACAACGAAAGTCAGTAAACCACTTTTTTACCATTGAAATCGATGGTGTAGAGTCCCCATAGTATTTATCAACCTTTTCCTTGGTTTGATTAACGGTTTTTTTTTCGCAAAAAATAATGTTTAATGAACACTCGAAATTCACTTTTTTCATTGTTAAAAAAATCCACGAGGTTGTATGTTTTAAACAGCTGTTAAACACAAAGTAAATGACAGTAGCCTATAAACAGGCGGTACTTGATGGGAGCAGTGTTGCATTTCATATAACTACGAGGGAAGTTCAAAAAGTCACTTAATGAATCACATGAAAATAAAAAAAAAAATTTATTTTGTGTTCTCTTTAAAGGTGTTTGAGCCAACTTTAATAAATTTTTCCGAAAATCATACAGTTTGTATTCCCTAAAAATACCTATAATTTTTCTTAATTCCATCGAAAAATTCCCTGTCGTTAACTAAAAAAAAATTGTCCCCAAGACAAATAAAAAATTCTCAAATTTGTGGATTAAACCCAAGTCTGGCAAACCTAAATGTCAATCGAACCTAACTCCCCATTTATATTAAAAATAAAAATCTTAGCAATAAGTAAAATGCGTCGGCAGAATAACGGCACAAAATTGCTGATTGTTTAAGGGTGAAGAACTCGTATTTATCTTAACTCTTATTTAAAAAAAAGAAAAATTCAAAGAAGAACGTTCTTCTATGATTACTTGTAAATACACTTGTTAAGTGAAAAAATTATTATATTTTTCAATTTTTTCCTTATACTTTGTTAAAATTTATTTAATTCTTTTAAATTTTATAATTTTTTGTTGTTTTTTTTTGTTGCCATTTTTTAATTTGTGGCGTATTGTTAAAGGAAAATGACAGCTAGTTTGACGTTTTATCTTAGCAATAATTGCTAACGAATGCTGTCGGAGAATTATTGCGACATATATTGCAGGTAATAAAAATGTACGAAATCGAATGTTCCACACTAGAGATTTTTTAATTTTGACATGTGCTGCAATTTATGTCAACATATTTATTGCCAGTCTAGACTTGAAGTATTTTAGGGTATATACCGCGAATTTAAGGTTCATACTCTCTCACAGTGGTAAAATTAACGAACCAGAAATGTTTGAGTAATTTAATAAAAAATTTTCATTGACTGAGAATTCTTTCTAAGTAGAACTTTTTCATACAAATAACATACAGGGAAACACCCATATGTTTATAGCATTGTTTCTTATGTGATCACGCTTCTTAATTTCTTTGACATCATTATTATAATGATGGAAGAGATCAAAATATAACACACAATGACTGACATGCCATATAAAAAGATCATTGATCATTTTAACGATTTAAACGCACACACAACATAAACTTGTTGCACAACTTTTGGCCTAAAGACTTTTTTTAAACGAGAGAAGAAGGTTTAATTTATTTATAATAATATTTTCGAAAAAGAAAACAATTTTTGGTGGAAAAAGTGATTATTTTTGATATGATTAATTTACGAAACGATAATTTTGTTATACTAGTTTTAGCCAAAAATGAAAGTATATTTGTATCATCATTATTAAAATTCGCCAATTTTCTAAAATTTAAAATACATTCTAATAAAAAAAAAAGAAATGCCATTGCAAGCAACCTATTTAAAATGTTCTATTTATATGAAAACAGAAGTCACTGCAACTGCAATTTTTCTTACTAACAAACCAAAAAAAAAATTGTTTTGAAAGCCATGGCTATTAAAAAGAAATGCAATAAAATGCCGGCTTTACCAAACATAGTCTAGTCTTTAAAGATCTTGTGCAGTAAAGCTTACCAAACACACATCACACTCTTAAACTCTTAACGATGTTTGTTAACTTAGTTTAAAACAGTCTTCGATTGAGACTTAAACCAAACAGACATCATCATATCGTACGCTAAAAAAAAACTCGCGCAAAAGTGCAAGAAGAAAAAACTAAACTTAAATACGTCAACATATTTATATGGCGTTTAAACTTGAATAAAAAAAAATAGTGTTGAGATAGCTTGTTATGATATAAAATTCAGTTAATATATGAAGTGCCATTATAAACGCATTGTCTTGGCAGAACAAAACAATGGTAATAATTTAAAAAAATAAAATAAAATAAAATTGATTTAAACAATTTTTAAGAAAAATGTAACGTTAGTTAAATTGATCTTATACAAATATATATGTATATAGAGATTCCACCATAATGATTATATTGTTATGCTAATCATTATTTGTAGTTAATAACGTTAAATCAAATTATTTATAATCAAACAAATAACATATGTATTTCAAAGAAGTGGTTTAATAGAAGTGGTTTTCTGATGTTTATGATAATGGTGCTATTATGATGTGAATAAAATGCATTTTATCGGTCTAGTTGCGTTTATGTGAATTTACTGTTTATATAAATTTTTATGATTTTTTGTTTTTTTTTTTTTATATATATAAATCATAAAGAAATACAAACTAATTTATAACAAAAAATTTCCACTTTTTTAAATACAACATGTTTATGGTGTTTTTTTTTTCAATCAATAACATTTACAAAAAAAAAAAATAAAATAAACAAAAAAAATAGTGAAATTTATTTGTTAAAAACTGTAATTTTCATGTATTTATTTAAATAACAAAGAAAGTTTTTTAAAAGTGAATAAAGAATAAAATAATCACCTTTTGTTTATTTTATAAAAATATTTAAGTGTTAACATGATTTATATCCTATTCATTAAACAAAATATCTGTTTGCGATAAGTAGGTAACATATATAAAATAATATAAAATTACAATAGATCACAAACCAAAATAAATATTAATGAACCAGTTGCAAAACTATTGAATTTAAAGTACACTCACCAAAAAAAGTCTGTAATGTTAACTGAAAATTTTGTTGTTATTACGGGAAATTTTGCTAATTTGAAACCAGCGGTATTTTTTTTCCTAATCTTAGCAACACATGTCTGCTGATGTGTAGTATAATGAAATTTGTAGAAAAAATTAGCTGCCGCTACTAAATTTTAGTAAACTTTTTGTAAAGTGGAATTTAAAATCTATTTGCTAGAATCAGTAAAAAAAATTTACTAAATATTATTAATATTAGTACAAAATTTAAAATTTATTTTTTTTTCATCGAGCCTCAAAATTTTTTTATTTCATTTATTTTTTTCAAAAAATATTTTAGAAAAAAATTAAAAAAAACAAAGGTTTAAAAATTTTAAAAACATAAACGGAATTATTATTTTGCTTTAATTTGGTAATTTCTGTTTTGAAAAATATTTTAGTCAATTTTTTTTACTTTTAAGGCCAAATTTTAATTGTTTTAAGGGCTGATTTTTAGAACTAAATAAACTATAAAGTGCTTTTTTAAGTGAATGTCCTATTTTTCGACATGAGGCAATTTTTTTTTACTTTTAAAGTCAAATTTTAATTTTGATTGATTTTTAGAATTTTAAAAATTTTTAGTGCTATTTTAAGTGGATGTCATATTTTTCGACCTATAATCCTATAATCTTTGTAACATTTTAATGCAAGTTAAATTTGTTGGTGTAAGTTTTAATTAGAAATAACCCAGCAAACACAGGGTTTTAACTACTTAACAGCCTATTTACTTGCTTAATTACTTTTGTTCGCGATGTCCCAGAAGTAATGAGTGGTCATTATCTTCTTAATTACAAAAAACACAAGGTAATGGGTGGTCATTACCCTCTCACTTACAAACAGCCGACAAATAATGAGTACCCATTACTTTTTGGACATCGCAAACAAAAGTAATTAAGCGAGTAAATAGGCTGATAAGTAGTTAAAACCCTTTTTTTGCTGGGAACATTTGCTTCAATATCAACTTTTTTAAAATTAGTATTTTTTTTTCAAAAATTTGTAAATAATTTCTAAAATTAGCAACAAAAATTTGTAAATATTCTATAAAAATTCTGTAGTTTGCAAATATGTAAATAGCAAAAAGATTTGCTAAATAATATTTTTTTACTAAAAATCAGTACAAAAATAGTAAAGTGGGATTGAAAACGGTTTACAAATTTTTAGACTACCTTTTTTTTTCTAAGTGTTAACCAGCGTTGCCACAACGATAAAAAATATGTAATCAAACAATTCGAAAAAAGTAAACAAAATGAAAAAAAAGTAAACATTTTTTAAACAAAAAAGAATACATATTTATTTCATATTTTCAGTCATTTTTCTTACATATTTATGTACTTATGTAATAAAAAAAAATAAAGGAACACATATAATTGTTATATAAAAAAATCAGGTTTGCGAATTTCCGCATTTACAAATAAGTTAAAATGTAATAAAAAATTAACAATTTACTTTTATAAAAAGTAATAAAATATAAGTAAAATTTAAAATTTTTCTTTTACTGCAGACCACACATACTTAGAATCCTGACTTATGCACAATTCTTTGGCAAGCATAATATTATTTATTATTTCCAAGCACAGCTTGTTTCTTAGCTTAGTTTTAATAAGGTTTAAAGTTGAAAATTTCCGCTCTGCAGCTGCTGAGCTATGCGGCAATGTCATTAAATTTTGTATGAACTTTGTCAGGTCTTTGAAACAATGCTCACCCATTCCATCTTTATGCAATGAAACTTTCTCCCAAAAATCTACAATATCCATTTCTTTTTTTAATTCAATTGAAGAAAATCGCAACTTATTCCACTGTCTAACTATTTCATCTTCATCAAAATCAAATAAGTTGGAAAATTGTGACAGTAAAGGCTCAATAGATATTTGGTTTTCCGATAAAACTTTGTAAGGTGTTATAATAGAAAGAAATTTTAAATCATCTCTCGCAAAATCGAATCTTTTTTGAAGTTGTTGTAAAAACTCCACATAAAAATTTAAAATATTTTTTTTTATTTCTATAGTCTTTGAAATAGGCAGCTTAAGTTTTTGCAAATGTTGTTCACCTTTAGATCCAATGTTCACTTTTTGTATTGGCAGATAATTTTGATTATTTTGTAAATCAACACATTGAAGTGACTGCAAACTATTTATATATTCTATTTTCATAAAGTTGCTCATTATTAATTTGAAATTCGTTTCGAGATGGGAGTATAAATATGGCAAACGCACTTTCTCGGATTGAAATTCCTTGTTAAGATCGTTTATTGTTTTTAAAATAAACGACAAAAAGAAAAAATAAATTTTAATTTCCGGATCATTCATTTGTGTTGCAATCTCCATGGCTTTCACTCCATTCACTTCCAAGACAGAATCTATAAAATATAACTGCAAGGGATTCCACTGCTCAATTATTCTGTTGATCACTGATTCCAGTGAAAGCCATCTTGTCATTGAGACTCCAAGAATTTTATGGGGCTGCACTTCACAATATTCTTGAAACTCCTTAAATTCGTCGATTCTTTTTGGACTATGGGAAAAAAAGTTGTATATGTTTCTACAAATTTTTTCGATTTGCGCAGGAATTTTTTTAAACGCGTAAGCGGAGCATAAATGCAGTGAATGGCAAGAACATTTCAAATAAAATAAATTTTTGTCATTTTTAAACTTTCCAACTAACCCATTAAGTTCTGATGCCATTACATTTGCTCCGTCAGTTGCAAGGCCTATGATATTGTCTAGTGGAATTCCATGGTTATTAATAAATTCTTTGATGGTTGAATATAAAGTGGTTGCATCGGTTTTTGTTACGCCAATCAAAGCCAAAAATTGGTCACTAATTCTTTTAGATAATTTATCAAAATATCTGACAACTAACACAAGGCATTTTTTGGTAGAAATGTCTGTGGTTTCATCCACAATGAGTGAAAACTTACAAGTTTTTAATTGTTCAATTATTTTATTTTTCGCCCTGTTGCCTAAAATTCCCGAAACATTCGTTGCCTTTGTTCTTGCTATGTGGAGAGCACCAGCAATTTTCGAATCTGGGCAGCATTCTTTGATGAGTTGTGGTAAGTAATCCATTAACAAAAATGGTAGATTATGGTGTATTAAAAACATGACCAATGTTAACTCAGCATGGTATACTTGCTGAGAAAGGTGCTTTTCCTCTAAATTAATACATGATTCGAGTTGCACTTGGTTCTTTTTACGTTTAACATTTTTTACATGGCATGATAATTTTTCATGTTTTTTCAAGTAAGTGACATTGTTGTAAAGTTTTTTATCACAGGCTACACAAAAGCTACAGCCATTATTGTCTTTCAGCCAATTATATTGGCTCGGCCAAACTGACCTAAACTTTCTTTTAGTTTGTTTTTTAGTTGATGCATCAATATCGCTGTAATATAGAAAATAAACGGCTTTTAATAAAATGAATTAGTTTTTAATGCATCAGTGCAGCATCACCTACCTGTTTTCAGTGTCTGAATCTGAATCAATTATTTCCGTTGATTCGGATGATTTGGCCTTTTTAGTTAAAAACCTATTGAAAATTGTTTGTTGAATTAGTAGACAAAAATAATCGCAATTTAAACTTACCTATCCATTATATCAAATTGAGTGAGCACCAACAGAACACACAATTCACACAATTTGCGCGAAAATTTGCAAACGTCAAATCGAAATAGTGTTGTCAACACCATATTTTTATACGATTAACATAATGGTGCTTAACAGTGTTGTGAAGCTGTTTTGCAACAAAAAATCGAGAAAAAAATTGAAGTACTTCAAAAGAATAAAAAAAATCAAAAACAATTTAAGTATTTAAATTAATAAAAAAAAAATTTAATGAGACCGACTTCAAAAAAGTAAGCAAAATGTAGAAAAAATAAACAAGTAAACATGAGTATAAAAAATAAGCACTATTGCTTAGAAATAAGCAAAACGGCAACACTGGTGTTAACGTTAAAATACAGGATGGCCCAAAAATATTTAGCCGTAATTTTTTTGCAATTTCTTTAATTTTTTTTAATGTATTTTGCCCATTAATTTTTAAAGATTATACACTCACCAAAAAAAGTCTGTAATGACAACTGAAAATTTTGCTGTTATTACGGGAAATTTTGCTAATTTGAGCCCAGCGGTATTTTTTGCTAATCTTAGCAACACATGTCTGCTGACGTGTAGTACAATGAAATTAGTATAAAAATTAGTAGCCGCTACTAAATTTTAGTAAACTTTTTTTGTAAAGCGGATTTTAAAACCGGTTTGCTAAAATCAGCAAAAAAATTACTAAATATTGTGAATATTAGTACAAAATTCTAAATTTATTTTTTTACCGAGCATCAATTTTTTTATGTTATTTATTTTTTCAAAAAATATTTTATACAAAATTACAAACAAAAACAAAGGCTTAAAAATCTTAAAAATTGTTAAAACATAAACGAATTAATCATTCTGTTTTTATTTGGTAATTTCTGTTTTAAAAAATATTTTAGTCAATATTTTTTTACTTTTAAGGTAAAATTTTAATTGTTTTTAGGGCTGATTTTTGGAACTAAAAAAACTTTTTAGTGCTATTTTAAGTGGATACCCTATTTTCAGACATGAGTCGGTATATTCACTTCCGATCCCTTTTTGAATCTATGTAACATTTTAAGGCAATTTAAGTTTGTAGGTGTAAGTTTTAATTAGAAATAACATTTCATTTCATATTCTCTTCTTTAAAATTAGTATTTTTTTTTTTGCTAATTTTAGCAAACCGATTTTCAAAAATTTGTAATATGATTTCTGAAATTAGCAACAAAAATTTGTAAATATTCTGTAAAAACTCTGTAATTTGTAAAATGTAAATAGCAAAAAGATTTGCTAAATAATCATTTTTTTATAAAAATCAGTACAAAAATAGTAAAGTGGGATTGAAAACCGTTTACAAATTTTTTTACTAACTTTTTTTCTGAGTGTATCAGTCAAGTGGGCGGCGCCATTGCTAATGATCTTCGGGCAATAAATTCTCGCTCTCTTGTGGGATATTATTTTTCAGAGCTTCCAAAGTTTCTAGCTCACCCGTGACAAAGAAAATAGTCTGGAGCAGGTTAATCGGGCGATCTTGCTTGGTAAAACGAGACATAAGGCGACCCGGAAACGCATACTTCAAAATGTCTATTGTTGCGCGAGCTGTGTGTGTTCAGTTGCACCGTCCTGTTGCAACCACATTTCAATTTATCAATTTTCTGTATCGCTCACTAGTCATAGTAACCGTGCTTTGCAAGGTGTCCTTGAAAAAAATAAGGTGCGTTGACACCTCTGGCGGGGGGATGTAACGGCTCTTCGAGAATGATACGTGGCTTCTCAGTGCCCCAAAAGCGCAGATTTAGTTTGTTTATGCATCAGTTCAGATAAAAATAAGCCTCGTACGTATTCTCTATATGTTTGTTATTTGCAAAAGTTATAGCATCTTCCAGTAGGATGATACATTTTGGGCCTCCCTGCAATATGTGCTCGACTTGCTGTTATCAATAATTAGGAAATTTATAAAAAATGTCGACTTAATTTAGAAATACTCATAATACTCAAAAAAGTTTAGAGAATTTCAAAATGCGGAATTTTTGGAAAAATTTAGGAGTTTATTGTGAACCATTGGTACAATAGAAATTTATTCAAAGTATTGGCCATCGTTAGCTGCGACCTTTTCCCATCTTTCCCCCAAGAAAAAGAGTAGCAAAAGAAGAGAAAAATATGAAGTAATTTTGATTTTGGTGTTGTGAAAATTTGGATCGGAACCAATAATTTTTACATATAGGATGGAAGTTTTCTTTTATGATCCTTTTTCATTCCATCTAAAGCCCTTTTGTTGGTTTAGTGAAAATTAAGATTCTTTGATGTTCCCAAATAAATTTTGAATTTATAATTTAGATTCAAACAGGACATCAGTAATCGGGCCTTAGCCTGATTTTTTACAAACTTGCGTTAGAAAGTTAAATTATAATGGGAAATTTCAGTAAACAGGCCTTATTTATTAAATTACCTTATTCGAAATTCTTTTAATTTGTACTTCAATAAATTTTTTACTTTTTGTATCAATCTGGTAAATTGTAAGTTAAAGATTGAAATAAATCACTTAAACTTAAAGCATAATTATAAATGTCAAATTTATATAGAAATATCTAAGATTAATATTTAACTTTGTTTGTTTTTAAAGTATATTACCCGTCATAGTTTTGAAAAGTGTAAAATCTCCACAAAATATCACATTTTGGAACAAAACAATACTTTGAAATCAATGAAAAATGAATTCCTTAAGAATCACTTCCATTTATTTTTGATGGGTCTGGCAAAAGAATTGCTCATTTTTTGAGGTCAAGAACGAATCAAGCCAATTTCGTATACCTTCACTCAGAATATTATGTAGTTAACTGTTTGTAGTTTAATAAAAAAGTTTTCCGTTCCATTTAAAAATAAAGGAACATACATTTATTTTTCAAAGAAATATCTATATTAACTTTTTTTATACATTTATTCGAAATAATTTACTATCATTTACCATTTTTTTCAGTTTCATTTATTTTTTTTCATTTGTTTGAAATTTAATAAAAATTTACCCACAAAACAGAAATTTGTGGTTTATTTGTGTCCGTAACAGTTATTACAAATTTAAATTTTGTTTGCTGTCTGTTTCAAAAAAAAAAATATTCAAAAAATTTCAATTTGTTTTTTTATTTAAATTGGTTGTGTATATACAAAATTTTTCAATACAAATTACAAGAACTTTATAAACCCACATACATACACAAACACATTCATACAAAAAGTGTTAATAGCTTCATACATACATTTTGTATTGTCAAGTATATTAAAAAAAAAAAAACAAAAAATACAAAAACGGAAACAATTTCAAATAAATGATAAAATCATTTATTTTATAAGGAATTGGTAAGTAAAATTTTGACATTTATTTTAACTGATTATATCATTTGTTTCTTACGGATGTGTCGGTTAATTAATCAACATTTACAAATAAATAACAAATGGCATTTAATTTAAATGAAAATTAAGTAGACCGGTTTTTAAATGAAATATCATTTCTTTTAAATGATATTTTCAGTTATTTTAACTTACAAACTTTTTTAAGTGTTGTTCTGAAGTGAAGCGTATTTCAGTGAGACCTTTCTGCATCGATCGAAACAAATGATATTTGGACGGAACAAGGTCTGGATTTTAAGGCGGGTGAAGCAAAACTTCCCAACCACTATTTTCTAAATAGTTTTTATCCGTTCTCGCAACTTGTGGCCGAGGAATATTACGTCTTAATGTGTGGTCGCATATTCCGGGCTTTTTTCGGCTAATGATGGCTTCAAACAAGGCAATTGTGTTAGTTTCAAGTCCCTTGTGATAGTCTGGCCCGATTTTAGCAGCTCATAATAGATGGGACCCTTATCCCCACCAAATACATAGCATTACCTTGGTGCCATGGATATTCGGTTTTGGCCGAACTTGACGTACGATTTCTTGCGCTTCGGTTTGTCGCAATGGATCCATTTTTCATTGCCACTAATGATTCAATATAAAATTACTTCTTTTTATGGCGTTCAAGTAGCATTTTGGACATGCGAAATCGTCTTTCAACGTCGCTTGGCTTCAACTCGGTATCGGTGGTATCCAATTTCTTTGATATGAACCCTGCTGCTTGCAAATGTTTTAAAATTGCTTCTTGAGTGACTCCCAATGATTTTGCAAGTTCCTCTTGAGTTTGGCAACAATCTTTATAAAGTAATGCCTCGAATTGATCATCTTCGAAATTTTTTGGATGACCTTTTTCTCCCGTGTTAAAATCAACACTTCTCAACCGCACAAACCATCTCTCGCAAGTTGACATGGATGAAACATATTAAGAATAAGAAATCAATATGCTTCAGCTGCACTTTTTTTTTATAAATTGTAGAAGTAAAGCAAAACTCTTCACAAATGATGATTTGTTGGCACTAAATTCGACATTTTCGAAGCAAAAAGAAAAACTTTGGGGAAAAGATCTGTTGGGTATCCCGAATTTTTAAGTTATACACCCAATTATTCCAGCAGGGCTCCTTAAGCTAATTTTTAAAAGCTTTTTCTGCTATTCGCACTGATTTATTTCTATGAGTTTGAATTTATTAAAATTGAATCTTAATTTTTCCCAAAAGTCAGCATAAGTTGTTGAAGACTTCCATAATGTGCTCCCTCACATCAGGATAGAGCAATTATAGCGTCAAATTTGAATCCTGCCTACTTAAATCCTTTGGAGGTACTTCAGTTTTAGAAAAAAAAAAATAATTCTTCCAAAAACTAGATATTTGTAAAAACGAATCAATTGAAGTTTAAGACTTTTATAGTTTTTCCCAAACATCTCATATACATAATCAAGAAAAACATTTCAGGTTTTTGCATTTTGCGGCTAAAGTTCGTTCAAACGTATTGAATGTACAAAATTACAAAAGATAATTTACAAACAGCAATTTTTTATTTAATTCAAATTTAAAAGCTTTTTGCTTACAACATTAACAATGCAACATTTATAACATGTAATTGATCTGATTTTTTATTTTAACTTATTTCTTTGTTCTAATAATAATTAACACGTTTTTGGTCTGACCATAACGTTTAACTGTTATGAAAGAAAGATCCATCATCATCATCAATGGCGTTGAGAATTACGAAAGACATGCAAGCTTCTGGCCAAAAATAAAAATAATAAATTAATTATTAAAACAACACAAAAGAAGAGAGAAATAAGTTGAGCTGAACATTAACCTTAAAAGATCATAACAATTTCTAAACTATTAAAAGACGTTTTAAAATATATAAATCAAATGCAAATTCTAAATTAAGGTGTAACCAAATTCTATAGTCTTTTGCATCAATAAACTGGGTTAGTAGAGTTTTAAATTGTTAAATATATTGTATATATTCTAAGTGATGTGTGTGATCGTAAACAAAATTATGCATTGTAAATTTGTAAATATGCAGCAGCTGGCAGCATTTGGTTTAAGTCATCTATTTGTGTTACAATTACTTCAAATACATATAAGGTGGCGCTTATTTGTGAAGTTAAAATTTTTAAGGAGCGACTATATCCTATAAGGCGCACAGGGCCTCTCGGTTTCTGTAATCGTTTTTATTTAGGATGTAGTAGCTGATTAAACTTCTCCACCCGATCCTGGTGCTGGGGCTGTCAGTATATCTCCAGGCCCCCCAACTATAGCCTATGGCTTACGTAAAATTCATATCTTAATCAGGGTTAAACGTTGCCAATTTCAACTTGCGACAAGTTGTGACTGGAAAAAATACTACTTGAGCCAGAGTAAAACTAATTTTTTTTTATATATAAATAGACAATGTTTGGTCTTAAAATTTTGGTAACGTCATAGTGCTTGTTAGGAAAAAAACTTCATCAATTGTTTAATTACTAAGACAAGAATGGAGCAAAATATATTTTTTAATATAATTTTTGTTTGAGCTCTGCATATTTCAGGTGCTGATGAGATCTTTGGCAAAAAATCAATTGCAAAAATATGCCCTCCTAATATTTGTGCTATTACAAAAAAAAAAAAAAATCTGTAAATAAAATATAAACAGGATGTTGTCTATGTTTAATTTGCAGCCGAGAAACTATTATTAAATTTATAAGAGGAGCCACAACATACATGTTTCTTAATATATATGACATGATCATATTATCATTATGTTTATAATGAATTTTAATAACAAATAGTTATATTCAAGATCATCATCGAAACTCCAGCCGGCATTTAAATTTTAAAGAAAATTATTAAAAATATCTATTAAATAATAAATGTCTTTGTATGTGACTTAGATTGATTTCATTCGCAGATTTGATGGTGAAATTTTCTATTCAAATATAATTTTGGTCTTTGAATCATGTTATTAGAGATAATAAATTTTATCTTCTGCAATTTGTTTATACAATGTTGTCAGTCATTAATGGTGATGATGATGATGAAGATGGAAGTGTAATAATCATTTGTGTGCTAATAATTGTGGTAAATTTAAATTAAAATTGAGGTTAAAGAGATTGTGAATGAAAATTATATTTAACATGGGATTGACGATTATTTCTATGGAAGAAGCTTAAGTATTTAAGTTAATAATATTTTAGATCAGGGATGAAAAAAGTTGGTACTACTAAGCTTTTTGTGGTACTATTAGAACCTCAAAAGTTCCATAGTGTTTCTTTTGTCTCATTTGTTGCTATTTCAAAATTCGTCCAGAACTTCTTTGGAATATCATTTCTTTGTAAATGCAGTTTTGATATTGGGGCCTTGAATTAGTAGTGAGCGTTCCACACAAGTGGCCGTCACTATTATATGAAGCAATATTTCAGTTTCCAATGTTTTGCCGCTAAAACCTATTGTAAATGTGCATCTTTGGCAGCTTGTGTCATTTCGTTAAAACGTAAACAACAATACTAAATATTGTCTCGTGCATGTCGAATTTCGCACCAGTTAAAGTCTTTTTGAGGGAAGTTCTTCTCGAATCTTAGATGAATTTTACGGAGAGTAGAGCATGCTCTCTGAACAATCGTATCGGAAGTGGTTTGGTCGCTTTAAAAGTGGCGGCTTTGAGCTTAAACACAAGGAACGGCCGCGTTAACCCAAAAAGTTTGAAGACAAATTGGAATCAAACTGGTTTAAAGAATTGAAATCATTGCTCTATGTAGACGAATGCCAAACGTTTCAGGAGTTATCGGAATCATTAAAAGTGGATGAGTCGACAGTAAGCAAGCGCTTACTGTCGACATGATCACTGCTACTATATTGTGCTTGCTGCAATCGGGTATGGTTGTCACAACATATTATTGGTTGTCTAACCATCAACGTGGTCGCTACCAGCGTTGCCACAACGATAAAAAATATGTAATCAAACAATTCGAAAAAAGTAAACAAAATGAAAAAAAAGTAAACATTTTTTAAACAAAAAAGAATACATATTTATTTCATATTTTCAGTCATTTTTCTTACATATTTATGTACTTATGTAATAAAAAAAAATAAAGGAACACATATAATTGTTATATAAAAAAATCAGGTTTGCGAATTTCCGCATTTACAAATAAGTTAAAATGTAATAAAAAATTAACAATTTACTTTTATAAAAAGTAATAAAATATAAGTAAAATTTAAAATTTTTCTTTTACTGCAGACCACACATACTTAGAATCCTGACTTATGCACAATTCTTTGGCAAGCATAATATTATTTATTATTTCCAAGCACAGCTTGTTTCTTAGCTTAGTTTTAATAAGGTTTAAAGTTGAAAATTTCCGCTCTGCAGCTGCTGAGCTATGCGGCAATGTCATTAAATTTTGTATGAACTTTGTCAGGTCTTTGAAACAATGCTCACCCATTCCATCTTTATGCAATGAAACTTTCTCCCAAAAATCTACAATATCCATTTCTTTTTTTAATTCAATTGAAGAAAATCGCAACTTATTCCACTGTCTAACTATTTCATCTTCATCAAAATCAAATAAGTTGGAAAATTGTGACAGTAAAGGCTCAATAGATATTTGGTTTTCCGATAAAACTTTGTAAGGTGTTATAATAGAAAGAAATTTTAAATCATCTCTCGCAAAATCGAATCTTTTTTGAAGTTGTTGTAAAAACTCCACATAAAAATTTAAAATATTTTTTTTTATTTCTATAGTCTTTGAAATAGGCAGCTTAAGTTTTTGCAAATGTTGTTCACCTTTAGATCCAATGTTCACTTTTTGTATTGGCAGATAATTTTGATTATTTTGTAAATCAACACATTGAAGTGACTGCAAACTATTTATATATTCTATTTTCATAAAGTTGCTCATTATTAATTTGAAATTCGTTTCGAGATGGGAGTATAAATATGGCAAACGCACTTTCTCGGATTGAAATTCCTTGTTAAGATCGTTTATTGTTTTTAAAATAAACGACAAAAAGAAAAAATAAATTTTAATTTCCGGATCATTCATTTGTGTTGCAATCTCCATGGCTTTCACTCCATTCACTTCCAAGACAGAATCTATAAAATATAACTGCAAGGGATTCCACTGCTCAATTATTCTGTTGATCACTGATTCCAGTGAAAGCCATCTTGTCATTGAGACTCCAAGAATTTTATGGGGCTGCACTTCACAATATTCTTGAAACTCCTTAAATTCGTCGATTCTTTTTGGACTATGGGAAAAAAAGTTGTATATGTTTCTACAAATTTTTTCGATTTGCGCAGGAATTTTTTTAAACGCGTAAGCGGAGCATAAATGCAGTGAATGGCAAGAACATTTCAAATAAAATAAATTTTTGTCATTTTTAAACTTTCCAACTAACCCATTAAGTTCTGATGCCATTACATTTGCTCCGTCAGTTGCAAGGCCTATGATATTGTCTAGTGGAATTCCATGGTTATTAATAAATTCTTTGATGGTTGAATATAAAGTGGTTGCATCGGTTTTTGTTACGCCAATCAAAGCCAAAAATTGGTCACTAATTCTTTTAGATAATTTATCAAAATATCTGACAACTAACACAAGGCATTTTTTGGTAGAAATGTCTGTGGTTTCATCCACAATGAGTGAAAACTTACAAGTTTTTAATTGTTCAATTATTTTATTTTTCGCCCTGTTGCCTAAAATTCCCGAAACATTCGTTGCCTTTGTTCTTGCTATGTGGAGAGCACCAGCAATTTTCGAATCTGGGCAGCATTCTTTGATGAGTTGTGGTAAGTAATCCATTAACAAAAATGGTAGATTATGGTGTATTAAAAACATGACCAATGTTAACTCAGCATGGTATACTTGCTGAGAAAGGTGCTTTTCCTCTAAATTAATACATGATTCGAGTTGCACTTGGTTCTTTTTACGTTTAACATTTTTTACATGGCATGATAATTTTTCATGTTTTTTCAAGTAAGTGACATTGTTGTAAAGTTTTTTATCACAGGCTACACAAAAGCTACAGCCATTATTGTCTTTCAGCCAATTATATTGGCTCGGCCAAACTGACCTAAACTTTCTTTTAGTTTGTTTTTTAGTTGATGCATCAATATCGCTGTAATATAGAAAATAAACGGCTTTTAATAAAATGAATTAGTTTTTAATGCATCAGTGCAGCATCACCTACCTGTTTTCAGTGTCTGAATCTGAATCAATTATTTCCGTTGATTCGGATGATTTGGCCTTTTTAGTTAAAAACCTATTGAAAATTGTTTGTTGAATTAGTAGACAAAAATAATCGCAATTTAAACTTACCTATCCATTATATCAAATTGAGTGAGCACCAACAGAACACACAATTCACACAATTTGCGCGAAAATTTGCAAACGTCAAATCGAAATAGTGTTGTCAACACCATATTTTTATACGATTAACATAATGGTGCTTAACAGTGTTGTGAAGCTGTTTTGCAACAAAAAATCGAGAAAAAAATTGAAGTACTTCAAAAGAATAAAAAAAATCAAAAACAATTTAAGTATTTAAATTAATAAAAAAAAAATTTAATGAGACCGACTTCAAAAAAGTAAGCAAAATGTAGAAAAAATAAACAAGTAAACATGAGTATAAAAAATAAGCACTATTGCTTAGAAATAAGCAAAACGGCAACACTGGTCGCTACCATCATTATTATAGTAAATATTTCGCTATTTTATGATTGCCACCTTCTTTTTTATAACATGATTGGCTGTAACCATACTGTGGTAACAAATATTCTGACTATAAAAAAATATGATAATTATGCAACCATAAAATGCAACAATCAAAAAATAATTATACATCAAATAAAACATGACTTTGACATTTACAGTCATAATACGGGTATTGTCTTGTTTTCATAAAAACCAAAATGTCTTAAAAAAACAATCATATATTGTTTTTTAAAACTAGACAAATATCAGATGGGTACAAAATACCTTTCATGTGGCATTAAAACATTTCATCAATTGACCTATTAAGATCCAGTTTATTTTTTTTTTTAACTTTAGAAGATTTTTTTTGAGGGTTTCTTTCGAAAATTCCTCATACATGTAATATTATTTACAATAATCAATTCATTGTCAAAAAGATTCTATATAAAGATTTTATATGGATCATATTATGATAATCCAGAAATCATAATATAGTTATGGGGACCATAATGGAATAACATTTTGAGCATTCTATGATTACATGCAGTTATATTATGATAAATTCAACATCATAATATGTTTATTTAGAATCATAATATGGTAATTTTTGGATCATAATATAACTGTAGGGTCAGTAATATGGTAAAATTATGGACATTTTATTATTATAATATGATAACCATAATATAGTACGACTATGGTTGGCACAATCATAAACCCAAAAATATATGATGCTCTTCGAATATGATTCTCCCAACCATGTTTTTTCTTTGCGTGTAAAAGCCATTGTATTGATTCAAAAGCCAGAAAATTGGGTGTTATACGAGTTGAAGCCGTGCGAAGTCTAAAAGTGATTTTCCGCCTGTGAAGATCTCTAGAAGGCCAAAAGAGAAAAGGCTTTTTTGCATCGCATTGTGACTGGGGATAAAAAGCCATGGGATTGATTCAAAAGCAGCAGCTGTGCGACGTCGAAAAGTGATTTTTCGTCTGTAAACAGCTAGTAAAACGCATCGCATTTTGACTTGGGATGATTACGACAACGGCAAGCGCAAAAAGTTATGAGTTTTGCCCGGAGAGTTATCAACATCCTTCGCAAAGACGAAAATTCATGGCATGAAGCTTATGCTCAATCAGCTCAAATCAGCGCGAGCGTGACCTCCTCAAATCAAATGAAAGGATCACTCATGCGTTTGCGACTCACACTGAAGTAAAAATGACCGGATTACGAAGAAATGCACGACAAAGTGATTTTTCAGCTTGACAACGCTCGGCCACATGTTGCAAGAGCGGCAAGATCTACTTGGAAACACTGTAATGAGAAGTCCTACCCCATCCGCCGTATTCTCTGGACATCGCTCCTTCCGAATACTACTTGTTCCCGTCGATGACACCTGGCCTGTACCAGCAAAAGTTCACTTCATATCAACAATGCAAAAATGGATCAATAATTGGATTGCCTCAAAAGACGATTCGTTCTTCCGAGCTGGTATCCGAAAATTGTCAGAAAGATGGGAAAAAGTTGAGGCCAGCGATTGACAATACTTTGATTAATATTTTTGTTACTCATTATTAATTCAAGGTGCCAACATATAACTGATAAAAATTAAACAAACAGAGAAGAAATTGGTTTAAATAAACTAGAATACGTATAATAGACTTCTGCATTCGCTTTTTTATGGACGTTGAAATTTTCTTCTGAAATTTTAGTAGTTATAATATTTCTAAGTTAAAGTACAATCGATTAATACAAAAATATTAATATACTAGAGGTATATTAAGGGTTAAAACAAATACTAATTTTATAAAGATATATTAATAATTTTAATTAAAATAATTTTCACAAGGAAGTCACATTTTTAAAGATAAACATATTTTAAAAACTTAATTAATGATTAAATCAGTGCAGTGCCAGTCAATTTTTTCAAGATAGCAATAAAGTAATAATGTATTGAACTGGATTTACAAAACCAAAAAGTAAATGGAACAGGATGACCATATACCCAGGAGATGTTTTGCACAACAAGTTTTACTTTTTACTTAAAATCAAACAACATTTAAATTTGATAAAAGCTTAACATTTACAAAAACAATTTTCAAGTCAATAAAAATCAACAACATAATAAAATTTTGATTAACATCAATAAGGTATAAAAATATGCTATTTAGTTATTTACACTCAGAAAATAAAGTTAGTAGAAAAATTTGTAAACGGGGTTTTTTACTATATTTGTACTTAGTAATTTTTTTTTTTGCTATTTACATTTTACAAATTACAGAATTTTTACAGTATATTTACAAACTTTTGTTGCTAACTTTAGAAATCATTTTAGAAATTTTTGAAAACCGATTTGCGAAAATTAGCAAAAAAAATAATTACTAATTTTAAAAAACGTGGATATTGAAGCAAATTTTTGTACTGATTTTTAGTAAAAAAAATATTACTTAGTAATTGTTTGCTATTTACATTTTACAAATTACAGAATTTTTACAGCATATTTACAAATTTTTGTTGCTAACTTTAGAAATCATTTTACAAATTTTTGAAACCCGATTTGCTAAAATTAGCGAAAAAAAATTACTAATTTTAAAAAAAGTGGATATTGAAGCAAATGTTATTTCTAATTATTAAAACTTATACATACAAACTTAAATTGCCTTAAAATGTTACATAGGTTGAAAAAAGATACTTTTTACAGCCGACTCATGTCGAAAAATAGGACATCCACTTAAAATAGCACTAAAAATTTTTTTAGTTATAAAAATCAGCCCTTAAAACAATTTAAATTTTACCTTAAAATCTAAAAAATTTACCAAAAATCTATTTCAAAATAAAAATCAAAAACAAAATGATAAATTATTTTATGTTTTTACTATTTTTTAAGCCTTTGATTTTTTTTATTTTGTCTAAAAATTTTTTTGAAAAAAAAAATAAAAGAATAAAATGTTGCTCGATAGAAAAAAATTAATTTTTTATATTCGAATTCTTAAGGCAATAAAAAAAAATAGCAGCTTCAAAGTGTTACAAGTGTATTTAAAAATAATTGGGTTAATATTTGCATTTAAATATTTTTTTTTATAAATTAAAATTTTTCTTCTATATTTTACAATTCATTGAGTTTAGAACAATTACTAAAATTTTGTAGCGCTTACAAATTTATTATACTTATTTGATTTATATTTAGTACATTTATTGGCCTATTTAAAGTTCCACTTTACAATAAGTTTACTAAAATTTAGTATCGGGTGCTAATTTTTTCTACTAATTTCATTGTACTTACATTGTAATAATATTTAGTACATTTTTTTGCTGATTTTAGCAAACCTATTTAAGGTTCCACTTTACAATAAGTTTACTAAAATTTAGTAGCGGCTACTAATTTTTTCTACTAATTTCATTGTACTAACATTTTAATAATATTTAGTACATTTTTTTGCTGATTTTAGCAAACCTATTTAAGGTTCCACTTTACAATAAGTTTACTAAAATTTAGTAGCGGCTACTAATTTTTTCTACTAATTTCATTGTACTACACATCAGCAGACATGTGTTGCTAAGATTAGCAAAAAATACCGCTGGACTCAAATCAGCAAAATTTCGGTTGAAACAAAATACTTCGATTGTATCGGGAAAGCATTTGGTTGGGACAACTAATTAATTCGGTTGCTGTAACCAAAATATTCAGTTGGCAAGAAATTCGGTTGCCACTATGAACGTATTTTCTCTGTGTATTTTTAATTGCAGATTTATGTAAAACAAGTAAAAAAATTAAAGTTGGGCATGGCGACATCATGTATAATTTGGATCATATTTCGGGTAGCGCTCCAAATTGTTGTTTTATGAACTGGCCAGAAAATATAGAGATAAATCTGAATGAAATTGCTGTAAAATTTCAAATATCTTTGTAATTTCGACCTGAGGGATAGAGGGGTATCGTTAAATTAACTCGGATCTAAGTGCGATATTCTTTGTAATTACAAGTATCAAAACAAACTTATTAGACCCTGACTACTGTGGTGCTTGGTGTAAAAAATAATTACAATGCATTTTATACAATAATGCATTAAAATAACCCTGACCTAATTTCCATATACATAAGTTTAAAAAAAAAAACAATGCTAGAAGAGATTTTCATAACTACAATATTTAAATAAACATTTTAAGTACTTTAACTTACAATATTATTTATACTTTTTTTTAGTTTATAATTACTCTAGGTTGTCATGGATGTGCCATGTTTAGACTAACATTATGAAGAATTTATTTTACATTCTATTTGAATGGAAATTTATTTAATTCAAATCTGGAAAATTTTTAATAAGCGATTTAATCATATCTTTTTTTTTTAGCTCAAACTAGAGTTAAAATTATTCTAACCAGAAAGTGGTGACCACATGGCAAAATACAAATATATCAATCGTTATATGTGGTTATGGTTTGTTGACCCAATTGTAATTAATATCTTAAGTTTGTTAAAACACTTAATTAATTTTTTTTTTGTTAAAGTTTTAGCCAATTTTAAGCTTCTTCCTTTTTAACTTAAAGTTGTAACATAAATGTGTTAAATGGAATTTCATTACAAATTTTAATAGTCTAAATGCATTACAAACCATTAATTGTATCCTAAACATTATATTTTATGAAACCCATTTTAACCGGTTTTCTTGAGGAGTTAAGTAAATGGTTTTTAAAAACGCTCCAATTTTGTTGATTTTTTTGTATTTTTTTATATTTTTAATGTTAAAGCCAAGTGCTTGCTTGCAAAAAGGAATTTTGTTTTATAACCATTTCATATGTTGACGTTAGTGATTGTGTTTTTCTTTCTATGTTTTCACGATCACTCACCTTTATTTTTAACACGTTGTTCAGTTTTCTTTTTCTATTTTTGCGCATTGCATGAGCTGTTTGCTGCAATAACTATCTGTCTAGTTTGTTGGTCTAATATATTATGAGTTACGTTTAATAACTATTTTTTTTTTTTCAAAATTGACCATTTGTTATGGCTTCATCAAATGTCATTGATATTTAATGAGTAGATCAATGATCTCTTGTAGATATTTTCGTTATTTTTGTATGTTTTCTATTAAAATTGTTATCAGCGTTAAAAGTAATTAAACATACTTATAGGGAGTAATATTTATAACTTCGTTTAGACTCAACGTGTTTTAAACATGATTTGCCATTATAGTTTTCTCACCAAAATGTTATGTTTTGTACAAAATACGTTTTGTTATCCGGAAATTAAGTTTTACTAACTATTTTTACTCTCTTATTGTTATGAGTTTACTTTACGAAAACATAACGAATGAAAACATTAAAAAAATCTTAACCCATTCAGGAGTTATTATAGCATGTCATCGTTTAGTTTATGCTCTTCCGGTGTAAACATTCACTAAAATGAGAGTTCTGAAAATTTTTACATGGAAGTAGGGGAATAGTCTCCTCCTTAACGTCTCGTCAAACACCTTCTTTTTCAAATCTGAAATTTAAAATATTTTTTCTCATGGGATTGATTTAATTAATTGATAAGCTACTCTGTGGAATATACAATAAGAACGTGGTAAAAATCGGGATAAATAGGTGAAAAAGATCCCTTAATCAACCAGCTCAAACTCTTGCGCTATGAACTTAAGATTTGTCATGTAGGTTACTCCTCCAGCATACATTCACCAAAAACAGTTTGTAATGGCAACTAAAAAGTTTGCTGTTATTACAGGAAATTTTGCTAATTTTAGCCTAGCGGGTTTTTTTTTTTTGCTAATCTTAGTAACACATGTGTGCTGACGAGTAGTATAATGAAATTAGTGGAAAAAATTAGTAGACGTTACTAAATTTTAGTAAACTTTTTGTAAAGTTAAATTTGAAATCGGTTTGCTTAAAATTGTTATCAGCGTTAAAAGTAATTAAACATACTTATAGGGAGTAATATTTATAACTTCGTTTAGACTCAACGTGTTTTAAACATGATTTGCCATTATAGTTTTCTCACCAAAATGTTATGTTTTGTACAAAATACGTTTTGTTATCCGGAAATTAAGTTTTACTAACTATTTTTACTCTCTTATTGTTATGAGTTTACTTTACGAAAACATAACGAATGAAAACATTAAAAAAATCTTAACCCATTCAGGAGTTATTATAGCATGTCATCGTTTAGTTTATGCTCTTCCGGTGTAAACATTCACTAAAATGAGAGTTCTGAAAATTTTTACATGGAAGTAGGGGAATAGTCTCCTCCTTAACGTCTCGTCAAACACCTTCTTTTTCAAATCTGAAATTTAAAATATTTTTTCTCATGGGATTGATTTAATTAATTGATAAGCTACTCTGTGGAATATACAATAAGAACGTGGTAAAAATCGGGATAAATAGGTGAAAAAGATCCCTTAATCAACCAGCTCAAACTCTTGCGCTATGAACTTAAGATTTGTCATGTAGGTTACTCCTCCAGCATACATTCACCAAAAACAGTTTGTAATGGCAACTAAAAAGTTTGCTGTTATTACAGGAAATTTTGCTAATTTTAGCCTAGCGGGTTTTTTTTTTTTGCTAATCTTAGTAACACATGTGTGCTGACGAGTAGTATAATGAAATTAGTGGAAAAAATTAGTAGACGTTACTAAATTTTAGTAAACTTTTTGTAAAGTTAAATTTGAAATCGGTTTGCTTAAATCAGCAAAAAAAAATTACTTAATATAATAATACTTAATATAATAATATTACTTAATACTTAATATAATAATATTAATTAGTAAAAAATAATATTAATTAGTAAAAATATTTTAAGCGCTACTAAATATTAGTAAACTGCTGTAAACTGCAATTTAAAATAGATCTGCAAGAATCAGCAATATCATTTTATTTTTTTATTTATATTAATCATATAATTACAAATTATATCCTAATACCCTGACCGAGCATTAGCAACAAAGGCTGTCGGCTCGTTATAGCGAAAACAGACCAGAGCCTCTGGTGGGAATCGAACCCACGACCCCTGCATTAATAAGCTAGCATGCTACCAACTAGCCTACCGGGGCGAAAATCACCAATAAATTTTACTTAATATTAGTGAAGTGGAAATAGCAGAAAAGTTAATAACCGCTACTAAAGATTGGTAAAATTATGTACCAAGTTTTCTAAAATAAATTATCTCGAATTAAGAAAAATTTTTTGAAAAATATTAGTGAACTAAACTTAATGAATTGTAAAATATAGTCGTTTTATAAAATTTTAATTTATAAAAAAAATTATTAAAATACACAAATTAACTTAATTATTTTTAACTGTAAAATAATTTTTAAAATGTATTTTTAATAATAAAATAAAATAATGTTAAATAATTAAAAATAATTCAATTATAAAAAATATAAAAACAATGAGAACAAGGTGGTCTCTTAAATGCTCTTCTCCTGTCCAAACAAGGAGTCGGGGCCCATTTTTTTATTGCTGATTCTTAAAGCAAAAATTATGAGGAATCCAAAAAAAAATAAAATTAGCCGGAAAATTTAGGAGCTTCTGTGGAAAATCGGAAAATTTAATTTTCATGGGAAAATTTAATTTTGATGGGAAAAAATGTAAATTTCTGAGAAAAATTAGGAAAATTTTATTTTTCAATTAAATACCTTTCCAACGAGCTATCACTCGTTGCGATCGCTTTAGTAGTTTTTTTTAAACAACTTTCAATGGGGTCCCTTATGAAGAATTCTTCAATTTTGTCACATGACAGTGGTGTACACCACCACTAAACCAGTCACTATAAAAAAAAAAAAAATATATAGGTACATTATTTTTTGCTGGGCAATCGATTGAGACTATTTATTTTAAAATCGGAGAGGGGTCGTCCAAAAATTTGCCAATTTTGATCGTTTTCATATGGAATTGCTCTATGATACACTTGTTACACTTCAAAGATACTAAATTCTTTTGAAATACCCTTAAGAATTCGAATATAAAAATAAATATTTTTTATCAAAAATTTTTTAATTTATTTTTTTTCAAAAAAAAAAAAAAATTTAGAAAAAATTAAAAAAAAATTCAAAGGCTTAAAAAATATTTAAAACATAAACAAATTTATCATTTTGTTTTGTTTTTTTAGATTTTAAGGTCAAATTTTAACAGTTTTAAGGGCTGATTTTTAGAACTAAACAACTTTTTAGTGCTATTTTAAGTGGATGCCCTATTTTTGGACATGAGTCGGTTGTGAAAAGTATCGGAAGTAAGATCCCTTTTTTCAATTTACTAAATAATATTTTATTTACTAAAGTCAGTACAAAAATTGTTAAGTTGGACTTAAAACCGTTAACAAATTTTTCTTCTAACTTTTTTTCTGAGTGTAAACAACCAATAAATCGGAATTTTTGGAAATATTGCAGGTACGGACAGAAAGAGGAAAAATCTCCTCATTAGTGTGCTGCCCATAAACTTTCGTCTAAAAATCTGACATTAAAAATATATGTTTCTAAGGAAAATCCAAATTAACTGTTGTAAAATGGGGTTGAAATGAAAGAAAGTGACCCTTTAAAATATGAATCTAAAATTGAAACATCTAATACAAAAATACAGATTGAAAAATAGGGAAATAGGAAGTACTCTTCACAACCGACTCATGTCCAAAAATAGGATTGCCTGAAAGTTGGTTTGTTGTGTACTTCCATGTAGGTTCGAATTTAACTTAGGCTCGTGCTACTCATTCACGTCAAACACTCCACTAGATGGCGGGCAACAACTGTTCTAAGATGTATCATCTCTCGCAATTACAGTGTTGCCATATTTGAAGCCCTTCACCACCTTTCAAGAGTTCTCTATTCTCTTCCTACTAATTTAGCGACACATTATTTAGTAGGAAGAATTTTCGAAGTGTTGCTTCTCTTTATATAAAATAATACATATATTGTTTGGGAGACCTTATATTACAAATGGACCGATATAAGCCAGTGTGCCAAATTATCATTAAATAATCTTACTATTGTATTTGCGACCTTTGGCGTGCTTATAAGCATAGTAGCCAAAAATTTGTACCAAAAACATGGACCGATTTTAAACAAAATTAATAGGCTTCGTCCTTGCACCGATATAAGCACTAAATTTTGTAAGAAAAAATAATATTTCATAAATCGAGTGATTTTGAGCCGATCAGTATACTAAAGTACCAGCATAAATGTTCTTTTTTGAGAATGATCATAAGTGAAATAGTAAAGTTGTTGTTATGTTTGTGGCAAATCGCTGTCAAATTATTTAGAATTTATTTCAGTAAGATATTATCCCAAACAAAAAAAAAACTCTCCTATTTTATTTTTTTTAACCATTAAAAAGTCACATCCGTCTAATCTTGTTTATTTCATAAAATTATAAACCAGACCTCATTACTCCTTATTTTTTTTTTTTTTTTTTTGCAACATAACACACATAAAATAAAATTTCTTTCCTGTCCATCACTAGCTTAAAATCATAAATGATTTTTTTTCTATTTGTATTAAATATTTTCAAGAATTATGTCAATTACTTAACCATTTATAGGTTCAATCAGCGTGTCTTAACCATAATACTACCAATATTAACAACACTAAAAAACACACAATCATAATAAAAATAGTTTTTATTTGGTTTTGTCATAATAACCTCAATTTTCAAATAGTGATGCCGATCAAAAATACTAACAACTAACTTTTTCCTCCTCAAGAGTTGACCTAATTGTTTTGTTCTTCATGTTGTTGTTGCTGTTTTTTATTTTGCTTAAGAAAAGAAAAATTAAATAATCAGCTTAAAAAGCTCTAAAGATTGCAATTTCTTGTAAAAGAAGTCATGTATCTTGAGGTTTTCCTTGTATGTTTTTCCTAACATTTTAGTCATATATATATATACCCTAGGGTGGGTCGATTCTTTTAAAAACGTTTGAGTTTTAAACAGGTGTAGTAGTGGGAAAACGTTGGGCATGGAGAAAAAAAATTGTAAAAAAATATAAAAGTGAATTTCATTCAGCTAATGTCTAATAACTAGAGAAGACAAAATAAACTAAATTCAAAAAAACAAAAAAAAAATATTGAAAACAAGCAAAAGCAAAAAATTTGTACAAAAAGAACAAAACTAGCAGAAAAAAAGTTATTATTACAAAAAAAGGCACTGGAATGTAAAAAAATGAGAAAAAGCAATTTTTAGCTCAAAAATCTTAGAAAAAGATACTTTAAAGGCCAAAACTGAAAAATCCAAAAAAACAGAAAAAAACAAATATGAGTAGAAAAGCAAGAGCACTAAATTTGTCTTCTGTGCAATCGTTTTTCTTACAAAAATTATTTTTTTTTCTATTCACACGGTGCCGAATCGTTGAATATGTTCTTAAAAGAATAATCAACATTACCCACAACAATTGTTGGAGTTGGTCGAAAATAAATAGTACAAAACGTTTCTACTTGCATTTGCTAAAACATAAACTATTACATCTGTCATAATAATTCAGTATTCGATAGACGTCAAAGTGTAAACATAATTTTTTTTTAATCGCTATAATAATGTCTAATTTTGTGCCTAAAAAAGATGTTTTGCGGGGAAGTCTGAAAATCTTCTTTCATTTGAAGAAAACGGGTGCTGAAAGTTATCCATTGTTGGTACAAGCTTAAGGTTAACATGCACCAACTCCGAAAACTTGTGAACGATGGTTTGTGCGATTCAAAAGTGGTGATTTTGACACAGAAGACAAGGAGAGGCCTGATCAGCCGAAAAAGTTTGAAGATGAGGATTGGATGATTGTTGTCAAACGCAACAAGCAATTTCCCTATGTTTAAACTCATTGGGAGTCATTCAAAAGCAAGGAAATTGGGTTCCATATGAATTAAAGCCGAGAGGCGTTGAAAGGCGATTTTGCATGTCGGAAATGCTGCTTGAACGCTACAAAAAGAAATAATTTTTGCATCGTATTGTCATATGTAAAGCCCGGCCAACCAGCCAAATCAACGCCGAAGCCGAATATCCATGGCGTCAAGGTAATGCTCTGTATTTGGTTGGATCAGAAGGATGTTTTGTATTATGAGCTAGCTATTGAAATCGTGTCAGGCGATCACAGGAGACCTGTATTGAACACAATTGATTCGTTTGAAGAGAGCAATCAATGAAAAACGACTAGAATATTTGACCAGACACGAGGCCATAATCTTCCATAATGACAACGCTCGGCCACATGTTGCAAGATCGGTCAAAAACTATTTGGAAAACAGTGGATGTGAAGTTTTGGCTCCCCCGCCTTATAGCCCAGACCTTGCCCCTTCTGACTACCATTTGTTTCGATCGATGCAGAATGCCCTTACTGGAATACGCTTCACTTCAGAACAGGGTATCAGAAATTGGCTTGATTTATTCTTTACCTCGAAGCCGAAGCAGTTCTTTTGGCGCGGAATCCATATGCTACCAGATGGACAATACTTTAAATAACGTATCAATTCATTTTGTTATTAAAATAAATGCATTTTTCAAGCAAAAAAATTGACATTATTAACTTGTATACCCAATATGAAATTTGAAAAACGAAAATCCGTATTTAGGGTGTAGTATGAACGAATTATTAATGTTAATCCGCTGATATTTAAATTCAGACTATGGCAACTCTATTTAGCATTAATATTTTATTTTTAGCGTTAAATCAGAAAAATGTAAAAGAATATTTTTTTTAGATATTTTAAGGATCCGCTAAAGTGTAAATAATTAAAAAATTTATGAGTTTCTGAAAATTTATAGCATATTTTAAAAAGACATATCTAAAATTGGTGATAAATATTATAAAAAAAAGTTGCTTTCCCAATTCACAATATTATTTTTTTTTAGACTTGACAGTCTTTTTTAATTTTTGGCCCACCCTAATGTAGGTACTCGTATGCTGTTTAAACTTGTTTATACACAAGATGTGTAATAATACTGACATGTTTTAGTTTACTAATTGCAGTATTGAAGATGTCGATCTTTATTTAAGAGCTTAGTATTATTTTAAAAGACTTATCCAGCCGAAGGTGATTTTAAATGGTTGAAGTTAAAAACGTAACAATTAATTTCTCTTTTCAACAAATTAATAAAGATTTTTAAGTTTAAGGCACAGGACAAAATGTGCTGGTAGAATTATGTAGTCCTAAAAAAAGACGTAGTCTTATGAATCAACGTAGTATTCAAAAAAGACTTAGTGTTATAAAGACTGTCTTATTAAATCAAGTATGAATCTTATTAAAGTAAACATAATTTTAGTTAAAACAATGATTTTCGTATTTTAGATAATACTTCAGCATTTTTGATTTTTTTAAAAAAATGCATTTCAAACATAACTAGAGACATATTTACATTGGCCGTTGTGGGGTGATGGTTAGCGCGTTGGACTGTTACACAGAAGGTTGCGTGTTCGATCCCCAACGACGGCAACATCAATTAATTAAAAAAATAATATATATGACTTTTTATCGCTTATACATATCGCAACGTCCTCCTTCGGTGTTTCCATAGCACTTTACCCCACCGAAGTAAAATAACATAACAGGGCTATGAACTAAAATGCTTCATCAATTTCGCCAACTCTTCATCAGATGGCGGGAAACAACTGTTCTAAGAAATATCATCTCGCGCATTTACAGTGTTGCCATATTTTTTGGAGCCCTTTATCAACTTTCATCTTTTCTCTATCCCTTTTCCAAAGAAAACAACATATTTATTACTAGGAAGAGATTCCTGAATATTGCTCCTCTTTCAAAAAAAAATTTAAAAGAAAAACTTAGTTTGATTTCAAACATATTTATTTTTAATTTAATAAAGGGTGTCCCAAGAAGAACGCAATTTTTAAATCTGGCAACATTCGAAGTGTCATTGTTTGACATTTGAACAATTGTTATTGTTTGCTAGTAGAAGGTACGAGGTTAGTAAAAATGAAGCGCTACACGAATGAACAACGCATTCTCATTGTGAAATTGTTTTACCAAAATGGTGAAAGTTTTGCGGCTACAGTTCGCAAATTGCGATCAATTTGGGGTCACAATAATGCTCCAAAAGAGTCAACTGTAAAGAGATTAATGGATAAATTTGCCGAAACTGGGTCTGTTAGTGATGTAAAGACAACAACGCGCCATCGACCAGGTCGATCGACCGAAAATGTCGCAGCTGTACGTGATGATGTCGCTCAAACTCCATCCACCCCAATTCGACACCGAGCTCAGCAAATTGGTGTCTCCAAATCCACTTTGCAGCGAATTTTGACGAAAGATTTGCATCTTCATGCATACAAAGTTCAATTGACTCAGGAACTCAAGCCAGCTCACCATGGACAGCGAAGGGAGTTCGTTAATTGGGTATTGGAGAGACAACATGAAAATGCTGATTTTGCCGATAAAATCATCTTCAGTGACGAGGCCCATTTTCATCTTGAGGCCCATTTTCATCAATAGGCAGAATTGTCGCATTTGGGATAAGGAAAATCCTCGAGTAATTCACGAGAAGCAAATGCATCCTCAACGTGTCACTGTGTGGTGTGGTTTTTGGGCTGGAGGAATCATTTGACCTTTTTTTTATGAAAATGAGGCAGGTCAAGCGCAAACAGTCAATGGTGTTCTGTATCGTGAAATGATAACCAGTTTTTTCTTGCCTAGAATTGAAGAAATGAATGTGGAGGGCATGTGGTTCCAACAAGACGGCGCCACATGTCATACAGCCAGAGAAACAATTCAATTGCTGCATCAGGCATTTCCCGGTCGTATTATTTCGCGTTTTGGAGATCAGAATTGGCCGCCTAGATCGTGCGATTTAACGCCATTAGATTTTTTTCTTTGGGGTTTTTTGAAGTCGATGGTTTACGCGAATAAGCCGACGACGACTCAAGCCTTAAAAGAGGAAATTGGACGCTGCATTAATGAAATACCGTAGCATTCATGCAAAACGGTCATTGAAAATTTCATTAAAAGATCGCGTGCATGCCAGCAAAGCCGCGGCTGCCATCTGCACGATATATTGTTCCATACATAACCTCATTCTGTCTACTTTACGATATAATAAAGTTTCACGATTTTTTTTTTAAATATCTGTGTTTTATTTAAAATTTAAAAATTGCGTTCTTCTTGGGACACCCTTTATTTCTGCTTAATTTCAACAATTTTTTTTCCATGTGTAGTGGTTTAAAAAAAATTAGTTTCATAAAAAGAAGTAGTACGATTTCCATTTAAAATTCAACTTTGAAATAATACTAACCGAATATTTGTTAAATTTCGCCGAAACGTATTATTCGGTCACTTTTTTATGAACATGTTTTATATGTAGGATGGTGAATGTGTTTAAATACAATTATTTACAAATTTTATTTTAATTATCAAATAATTGAAGATGCTGAGCAACATGTTTGCAAATAAGTTTCAATTTCATTAACATATTATGGAAATAGTTTATATCAGAGTTGGGCCAAAATCATTACATTTTTATTATCATTATTTAATGGTAATGTGATGGATGTTTTATTTTTATTACTTTACAAACAGTAACTATTTGTAGTGAAAATTGATTTTTATTTTCATTACTTTTTTTTATAATGTAATAAAAATGTTTTATTACATTTTTTTCATTATATTTTTTTATGTCTTTACTAAAAGAGAAATATATTTGATTTTTTTTTTCTATAGTAATCCATTTCTTAGCAAAGTTTTTAGTTTTCATATAAGAAAATGTTGTTGAGAAGCACTTATGATGCATTTATTGGAAAGCTTTAGATATCAATATTATTTGGACAATAAATTCAATTCGAAATTCAATAAATTCAATTCGAAAGTCACGTAAACAGAAAAATATTTACCATTTTTTAATGAAAGTCTATGTCTAATTTTGTGGAAATGTTATAGAAATGAAAATAACATTTCATTACCAGGGAAGACAAAAAAAGCAAAATTCAATGTAATTAAAGTAAAAAAATATTGGCAAAAAAGCAAAAGTAAAAAGTTGGGAAAACACTTTTTTCTAACAAAAATACAAAACTAGCGGAAAAAAAATTTATTAGAAAAAAGCACCGAGGCAAAAAAATGTGAAAAAAGCAATTTAAAGCTCAAACATCTTAAGAAAAATTTCCTTAAAAGCTAAAACTAGAAAATCCAAAAAAGCAGAGAAAAAAGTCTTCACTGCCTAGCAAAAAAAAATGTAGTCACTCTGTGGCTATAACTTCTTTCATTGCTTCCTAAACTTCAGTTAACATTCTTTTATGATTTTTTGTTTTTATTCTAAGGAACTCCAAAAAGAATTCAAGTAAATTTTGAGTGCTCATTGAACATTGTTTTTTGCGAAAAAAAAAACCTTTAATCAAACCAAGGAAAAGCTTGATAAATACTATGGGGAGTCTGTATCATCGATTTCAATGGTAAAAAAGTCGTTTACTGATTTTCGTTGTGGCCTTACAATCACGGAAGATGCCGAACGTTCTGGACGCCCAGTTGAGGTCTTTACACCCAAAACAATTGAAAAAGTTTACGATATGGTGTTGGCCGATCGGCGATTGAATGTGCGATAGATTGTGGAAGACATAGCATCTCACAGTGGTTTCATTTTTGAACGATCACTTGGGTATAAGAAAGCTTTCCGCAAGATGGCTGCCGCGTTTGCTCACAATCGACCACCAGCGGAATCGTATGACAGCTTAGTTTCCATGAAGTAGACTACGAATTGCTCCCTCATTCACCTTATTCTCCGGATTAAGCCCCAGTAACTATTTCCTACTTCCAAACCTAAAGAAATGGCTCGGTGGAAAGAGATTTAGCCCAACGATGAAATTATTGATCAAACAAATGCCTTTTTTATGGACCTCGAAAAATCCTGCTGTTAAACGCAAAGTAAATGACGGAACTTGATAGGAGCAGTGTTGCATTTCATATAACTACTGGGACTTATTGATCCGCCATCATAGTATATCGTATATTTTCTGAATCTAAGATATTTATTCAAAATATTGTTTTCTGATTATTCAATTCAAAAATTACAATGTGTATTTTATTAAACCATTTCCAGCTTTAATTCAAAATTTTACAAATTAATTTTAAAGTTGTTTTAAAATTATCGAAAATAGTTTTAAAATTATGTAAAAATTCTTTCAAATTGTCCAAAAGGGTTTTAAAATTGTCCAAAAATTATTTAAAATTGTGCAAAAATATTTTAAAATTGGCTCGAAAAGTTTCAAAATTGTTCAACCAGTTTTTAAATTATCCAAAAATATTTTAAATTTGTCCAAAAATTTATTTAAAATTTTGAAAAATATTTCAAAATTGCCCCAAAAAGTGTTTTATTAATGCAGAATTGTGTAATTGTTTTAATAAGGAGTATTTCTATATCAGTGCATAAAATTCGTTTCTTTAAATTAATTTTTCTGCATTCTTAAGAATTAAATTTTTACCAAAGCTTAATTATTAAAAAGTATATGAACATTTTCCACACATGCATCAGAATATTGCATTGTCATTGCTTCCTTAGAGTAAAGTAAGAGTAATGAAAGTAGCTTTATTTGAATATTTCCATCCTATGACACGTCAATGTTAAATTCATTGATGAAACCATCAGAAAAGAAGTGATGCCTTTGCCATAGTAGTGATGCTTTTATTGCTTCTTTGGCAGCTTCATTTTTGCTGGGTAACCTTCCAATTGTTTTTTATTACAATTACGTTTATGTAATGTTAATAAAAATACCTAATGATTATTACAAATATAAATTATGTACTCCCAACTCTGATTCAGATGTAAAGTCCTGCCATACAAATTGTAATAGAGTCGTATTGAATTGAAAAAAAATTATAATGAAGTGTATGATTGTATTTAAATTGATCAATTTACTTTCATATAACATCTTCATTACTTATACTCGTACATTGTTGTTTAAATTGTTTTATTTACAAACTACATTTATCATATTTTGATTGTTTTACTAAACATTTAATTACCACAACAATTAAGTCTATTTTTTATGTATTTAAAACTGGTTTAATAAATAAAATTTATTTAACTAAAAGTTAAGTTTAACACATATTTAATGTAACATTGTTTGTATACAACTTGAAAGTGACAATAGTTTTTTTTTTGACTGTGTTCAAGCAGAGAAATTATAATTATTTATTGTACATATGTACGTATAATATTTTATTATAAATTTTTTATTATTTTCAACTGTTCACGCTCGTTATTAAAATCAAATTGATTATAGAAAATTTAAATAAATATGTATTTAATTTCAAATTCTGATAATTTCATAGCAACGAGCATATAATCCCAAGAGGGACATATATTATTTTCTTTATGTTATCCGGCTGGCTCCAGCGGATATTTCCAATAAGCGATCATTAATTTTCGGTTATTTTTTATTTTTTATCGCCAAAAACTAACAACTCAGTTCTCCTTAGACGAACTCTTAGATCATGATAAAACCTTAATATGTCTTAGAGCGTTTCCTTTTCGGCTGGGCAATCTCATGTTTAAATGCTAAAGGAGGGCTCAAAAATTACCCATTTATTGTGTAATAACGTGTCTGAAAAGTACGGTAATTTCGATAACATATTCAGTATACACTCACCAAAAAAAAGTCTGCAGTGGCAACTGAAAATTTTGCCGTTATTACGAGAAATTTTGCTCATTTGAGCCCAGCGGTATTTTTTGCTAATCTTAGCAACACATGTCTGCTGACGTTTAGTACAATGAAACTAGTAGAAAAAATTAGTAGGCGCTACTAAATTTTAGGAAACTTTATGGTAAAATCAGCAAAAAATTTTCTAAATATTATTAATATTAGTACAATCAATTTAGTATAAAAATTTCGTAAGCGCTACTAAATTTTAGTAATTTGCTATAAACTCAATGAATTGTAAAATATAGCAAAATTTTAATTTATAAAAAATTTTTAAAATGCAAAAATTAACTCAATTATTTTTAAATACACTTGTTACACTTTAAAGCTGGTAAATTTTTTTTCAATTGCCTTACGAATTCGAATATACAAATTTATATTTTTTTTATCGAGCAACATTTTATTATTTATTTTTTTTTTTTTCAAAAAATATTTTAGACAAAATTAAAAAAAAATCAAAGGCTTAAAAAACAGTAAATACGTTTAAATTAAATATATTTGGTAAATTTTTTAAGATTTTAAGGCAAAATTTTAATTGTTTTAAGGGCTGATTTTTACAGCAAAAAAAAAAATTTTAGTACTATTTTTTAGTGGATGTCCTATTTTTGAACATGAGTGGGCTGTGAAAATTATCTTCACTTCCAATCCCTTTTTTTAACCTATGTAACATTTGAAGTCAATTTTAGTTTGTATGTATAAGTTTTAATTATTAGAAATAAGATGTCCTTCAATATCCACTTTTTAAAATTAGTAAATTTTTGTTTGCTCATTTTAGCAAATCGGTTTTCAAAAATTTGTGAAATGATTTGTGATGTTAGCAACACAAATTTGTAAATATTCTGTAAAAATTCTGTTATTTGTAAAATGTAAATAGCAAAAAAAAATTTCTAAGTAATAATTTTTTAACTAAAAATCAGTACAAAAATAGTAAAGTGGGATTGAAACCCGTTCACAAATTTTTCTACAAACAAAATACGTATAAAATGCAACCTTGTTCTGATTTTTATAAGGTGAGTCACAGGCAAATAAATATATATTAATCTAAAGTGTGTAATAATGCGCTTTATTCATGTTATTTCTCTAGCTAATAAGAAATTTCACAAAATTGAATCTGTGCACAGCTTTAAAAGTTAGAAGCTCGAAAAAAATTGCCAGTCAAAATGCAATCAACTTTATTATCTATTAAGTCACCCTGTATAAAGTAGAAATAGAGCAATTATATTATTTGCCCTGCTTTACCTTAACTTACAAACACATAATTCATTTGTTAGCTTGTGTAGTTTTTAATATTTTATCAAATTAAAAATACAAAAATACAAACATTTCAAATATTTTTATGACAAATATTTTTGTTTACATTTAAAAGAGAAAAGCGAAAAATTTCCAAGACTAGGCAGCATTTTTATACATGTTTAATTTTTAAGTAGCAATATTTATAACTACTTAGC
This sequence comes from Eustalomyia histrio, assembly GCA_949748255.1. Taxonomy (NCBI): domain Eukaryota; kingdom Metazoa; phylum Arthropoda; class Insecta; order Diptera; family Anthomyiidae; genus Eustalomyia; species Eustalomyia histrio. Next base: position 121,598,574 of record OX456527.1, read on the forward strand.
AAGTCTATATCTACACTCAGAATATTATGTAGTTAACTGTTTGTAGTTTAATAAAAAAGTTTTCCGTTTCATTTAAAAATAAAGGAACATACATTTATTTTTCAAAGAAATATCTATATTAACTTTTTTATACATTTATTTGAAATAATTTACTATCATTTACCATTTTTTTTCAGTTTCATTTATTTTTTTCATTTGTTTGAAATTTAATAAAAATTTACCCACAAAACGGAAACTTGTGGTTTATTTGTGTCCGTAACAGTTATTACAAATTTAAATTTTGTTTGCTGTCTGTTTCAAAAAAAATATTCAAATAATTTCAATTTGTTTTTTTATTTAAATTGGTTGTATATATACAAAATTTTTCAATACAAATAACAAGAACTTCATAAACACACACACATATACAAATACATGCACACAAAAAGTGTTTAAAGTTTCATATGCATACATTCATTTTGTATTGTACGAGTATATTAAAAAAAAACAAAAAATACAAAAACGGAAATAATTTCAAATAAATGAAAAAAACAGTTATTTTTTAAGGATTGGTAGGTAAAATTTTGACATTTATTTTAACTGATTATATCATTTGTTTATTACGGATGTGTCAGTTGATTAATCAACATTTAAAAATAAATAACAAATGGCATTTAATTTAAATGAAAATTAAGTAGACCGGTTTTTAAATGAAATATCATTTCTTTTAAAGGATATTTTCAGTTATTTTAACTTACAAACTTTTTTAAGTGTACTTAAATTTGTATGGAATACCTATTAAATATCATTTAACAACGGTACATTTAACTTATTTTTTTTCCGATTATTTTAAATCAAAGTGCAGAAAATGCCGATTTTTTTTTTTGGATAAAGTCACGATTTTTCATCAAATTCATCCGGCAGCACTGTATACATAGACATTTCATTTTCTATTTTTTTTTATTGTGAATTTTTGCATAAAAATTTGGTAATAATTTAAAAATTTTTCTTCCAGCATGAAAATCTTTCTTAGTATGGGCAATACAATAACCAATCGTGGTAGGTCTCGTAATGGCTCCACTTATGTTCCATCCATATTTAATAAAAGTTCTTTGCAACGTGAACGTAAGTCAGCCAAACAACAGCAATATGAATTGCGTTCTAAAACATTGCCGGCACGCAATAGAAATGCATTTAGCAAAAGAAATGATTTGGATAACCCAATAACACAAACTTTACCCACAACCACACCACAAACAACATCCTCATCTTCCACTCCTCCAACGCCGGCACCACCACCACCACCACCACCTAATGGAGAAACATCACGTGTATTATTTTTACTCTATTTAATACATCGTACATGGAATGTTATAACCGATACCAAAAGCAAAAGGTTAGTAAAATGTAATTTTCAAAAGATTTTCGTAAAATGATAAAATTTATTTTATTGCCGCCCTTTTTGCGCGCGTTTTTGTATAATTAGTTCTCATGGAAAAGCTTCGAAGAAACCTTCAAATCATGATTCTTTGTATGAAACTGAAAGCAACTGTTCTTTATCATTGACCGATTTATATGGTGCTGGTTCACAGTGTTGCTCTCAATTATCGGTATGCAGTTGCAGTTCATGTTATAATGATGCGGCAGCTGAACAAAATGTATACAATTCAATAGATGAACAATTTTCTCAAGATTCTATAGTTGATAAGGTGGAATTGTTTAGTAAAAGGTAAGTGAATGTTTTGAATTTATATAATTATATTAAAATTTAGAAATAAGACAACAACAAAAATGTCTGTGACCATAATTTTGAATATAATCTTGCAAAATTGACAACATCTTGCAAAATTGACAACAAAATCTAACACCCTCAGACAAGTTGTCTTGTCAAGCAAAGAAAGAATTTTTAATTTTTATTTAAATATTTACCTTATAAAGACATTTTTAAAATACACAGAAAAGCAGTTAAAGGAAATGTCAAAATTGTAATAAAATGCTGGCTGTGTTTATGCAGCAAACTATGAACGTTGGTTTATCCCATACAAATTTGCCATAAGTAACGTTAAGCGTTAACACTAAGCGTTAGCTTATCTTAAAATTTATATGGGATAAGCATAAGCCAACTTTGATAATTTGCCACATAAACACGGCTACAGATAATAATGAGAGTTTGTCTCAGTGCTAATTGTAGCGCCTTGTTTTGCTATTACGGTGTTTTTATTCCCTTTCTTAGCTGAGACATAAATCGCTGCTATTGTAGCGATCTTGTTTTTCAGAGGTGTTTTTTTTTATTTTCTTGTTCAGCCGATACAAAAACCTGGTAACTACTATTGTGAATGATTTTAATATTTTTTCATGTCTACTATTTGTATTTATCTTCTGTACAGTGTTGTCATAATTATGCCACCATTTTGCTATTTTCTTTTACCGGTGATTTAATTATCGTGTTTGAAAAATCTCTGTTAACTGCAGTGATCGAATATCTTTGCACCATTCTTTCTTGCAAAATTGATTGAGTACAGTTCAGGGATAGAAAACATGGTACAATTGTACCTTTTTTGGTACATTTTTACCTTGGTTGGTACCGTGGTGCTACGGCGGCTCATTTAGTACAATTTGAAATTTTTTCAAATTTTCAATTTATAACTTGATAAAACAACATAACATAAAGTCGACTTTTTTTAAAGCAACTTTAAATTAAAAACCTGTTTTTATTTATTCAGCTACTATAGTGAAAAATAAGTCTGTTTTAAGTTGAAATGTTTGCATACACATTGTACTAAAATATTCGGAAGTGGCAAAATTGAACAGCTGTTTTTAAATTACAAAAAAATACTAAAAAAAGTGTATTATTGTTAAAAAGTTATTAAATGCCTTTAAATTTTTTAATAGAAAATCCTGAAAAGGTAAAATTGCCCTAGAGGCAGACACTCAGAAAAAAAGGTGTGACATTTATAAAAATTAGAGTAAAATTTTACAAAGTTTTGTGGTAATTATACGACAACATAAAATCTAACTCAATACGATAAAATTGTTAAAAAAAAAACGGAAAAAATTTTGGTACCGTGAGGATCGAAAAAGTACAATTTGTTTGTCTTGTTGGTACAATAGCACTACAACAAAATTCGGCTAAGAATTTTTTTGTAGTGCACCATTTGGCAGCATGGCAAGGACCGTATAAACCAGGCTGTACAAACTACAAAATTTGTAGCCACCCATGATGCCAAATCTTGCGACTACAAAAAAATTCTTAGCCGAGACCATAAAATTCTTGGTCGATTTACAGAAGCATTTAGCCTCTAGCAAGGGTTGTACGTTATTGTGATGTGAATGTATACTTGTTTGAATTATTTTTCCTAACATACAACAAAAAACAATATTAATTATTATAAAAAACAAATTATTAATAATTATAACAAACAAATGTATATATGTTTTTTTTGCCTAAGACAACAAACAAAACAAAGGTAAACGTGAGTATGACATAAAATATTTATTATTTTATGACAAAAAATTATTTACTCCACATCATCATCAACAGCATCATCAGTACAACCACCAGCACCATCATCCTCAGCATCAACATCACCATGGGAGGAAGTTAATAAGATGTTACGCAAGACGAGGGAGCTACATAATGACGCAACAAATTTTGTTGCTGAAACAATTGGAATCAAAAAACCAACCAACGAAGAATCGGCAATCGATGAATCCGTCGAAAAAATAGACAATTTTGAAAGTTTTTGAATTTTTGAAAAAAATAATAATATGGACGTTCAAATTTATGAACCATCATGCGATTATTGCAATTGGGCAGGCAAATACTTTGAGCTCATCAAGATGTACAAAACAATGATTTTCAAGACTAAACTGAAGATACATACTTTGGAGGCGAAAGTTTAATCATTAAAGAACAACTGGATGATGCATTATACCGTCCAAAAAGGCGAGCAAGGAGAGTATTTCCTTTGCAAAGATGATTACATCTGGTAAACAAACATATACTGAAGATGACAAAAACATTGCGCAACACATCGACTATGTTTCTTTCAAGGCTTATAAACTGATGTGAAAGATTACATTCCAGATGCCTTCAGAATCGTCATTAAGAAATTGGCGGCCAGGATTTGATGATGCGGTTTTACGAAATCTAAAAATTATGATTGAAGCAATGGAGACAATGCAGAAGGAATGCATTCTGTTACTAGACGAGGTGCAAATGAATAAGGATCTTGTTTACAACAAAGCCAACGATAGAATTGATGGTCTTGTTGATTGCCACAATGGAGAGCGATCAAAAGAGATTGCCGGGAAAGCGTTGGTATTCATGATTTAGGGTGTATTCACCAAATGAAAATACGTCCAAAGTTATTACGCAACACCCGATGGGCTTTAAAGTAAATAGTGATAAAAATGATTTGTTTTCCATTTATCCTTATGTCATTTTTTATTATTTATTTTTACAGAAAATACGTTAAAAGAACGTTTGCTGGAAAACATCGACAAAGCAGAAAAACTTGGTCTATCCGTTATCAATATTGAATTCGATCAGGGAGCAGCTAATGTAGGTGTAGTCAATGATTTTGGCTTAACGGACAAAAAGCCTAACATTAAATTGACGAGGAACAATAAAATTTTTATTTTGTACGATTACTGCCACCTATTCAAGAGCATTCGAAACACTTGGTTATTAAACGAAATTCAAACTAGCAAGAGAGTTGCTAGTATAAATGTCGTGAAAAAGGTTTACCAAGTCGATTAGACTAGCATTCATTTAGGAATGATGCCAAAGATGACGGACACCCAATTATATCCAACACAATTTGAAAAGATGAGGGTCAATACAGCAGCTTAGTTATTAAGCCATTCCGTAGCAGCTGCTATCGCAATGATGAAAAAGTTTCTTTGATAAACAACTCCAGACAAAAGTTGAAGGAACAATAAATTTTCTTAAAAGGTTTAACAAATTATTTGACATTTTAAATGCGAAAAACATTTGCGACCGCAACCCAAATAAAAGGCCATTCTATAGGAATCAAACAAAAGAGCAGAGTATATACATACATTAAAGATTTCATAAAATATCTAAAATTCATTTGAATTTACAACAAAAAGAAAGGTAAAATGGCTAAATGGATTAATAATGACCCTCAACGGGTTGCTAAAACTTGGCAATCATTTATTTAAGAAGTACGAGTCTATTAAATTTATTTTGTTCGGACGGTTTAAACAGGATGCACTGGAGAACTTATTTTTTAAAATACGCTCCAAAGGTGGCTGCAACACGCATCCCTCAATAAACGAGCTTCAATACATTTTAGCGAGGTTAATCTCCATGAAAATAATAACTTTAAATTACGACAAGTCGAACAAAAATTGTGAAGATGATGAGGAGCTCATGCTGCAGTGGACATATGATACCGAGGAAAACAATGAAGTTCAGCCCATTACAATTACTTTATGTGATGATATTCCATTCGATCTTAATGAAATCGATTATTGTGACGACATTGATGATGATGACATAAACCTAGACTCTGATGAAGAATTGTCCAAAACACCTCAAAATCCAGTACTTCAGTACTATACAGGTTACACAATTGTTTGCAAAAATTCTGAAAATGTTGAAATGTTTCAATTAATAATATTACTAAAAAATGTAAATGTAAATGGGTTTTTTTAATGCAGGTAAAAAAAAAAAAAACAAATTGAAGATGTTGTTTTGTGCTTTTGGTCTCTTGCTTACTCATGTTTACCGATGTTTTGTGTTTTTTGTCTCTTTCATACTAACGTTTACCTTTGTTTTGTTTGTTGTCTTAGGAAACAAAAATTCAAATATAATTATTATTATTTCTAGTTTATAGAGAGCTTTCAAGCTCCGTATATTTACAAAAACAAAGCAAATTAACGATTTTTAGCTAGGATGATACATGTATTTCGATCCGACAAAAGATCTCTTCAGAAGCCAAAGTTTTAGACAAGTTAGAGCCTCTAAAAGAAGGCAGAACCTGAACAAAAACCTATTAAAAGCGAATATTTTGCTACATTTCTGTCTTCTTAGCTATCAACACATGTGGTTCTTGTTTTCCTAACGGGCACAATGTAGATACTAAAATTAAAAAATACCAAAAATGTTGTATTTATACAGAAAAAAAAAAATAAAAATATGTTTTGGTATACTCGGTCTCAAGTAATAATTATTAATTTTTTTTATGTGGTTTTTATATACTTCGAGGTATTTCGTTTATTATTTCTAGTTTATAGTGAGCTTTCAACCTCCGTATATTTAGAAAAACAAAGCAAATTAACGATTTTTAGCTACGTTGAAACATGTATTTCGATCCGGCAAAAGATCTCTTCAGAAGCCAAAGTTTTAGACAAGCTAGAGCCTTCAAAAAAAGAAGGCAGAGCCTAAACAAAAAACCTATTAAAAGCTTATATTTTGCTACATTTCTGTCTTCTTAGCTATCAACACATGTGGTTCTTGTTTTCCTAACGGGCACAATGTAGATACTAAAATTAAAAAAGACCAAAAATGTTGTATTTATACAGAAAAAAAATAAATAAAAATATGTTTTGGTATACTCGGTCTCAAGTAATAATTATTAATTTTTTTTATGTGGTTTTTATATACTTCGAGGTATTTCGTTTATTATTTCTAGTTTATAGTGAGCTTTCAACCTCCGTATATTTAGAAAAACAAAGCAAATTAACGATTTTGAAACATGTATTTCGATCCGGCAAAAGATCTCTTCAGAAGCTAAAGTTTTAGACAAGCTAGAGCCTTCAAAAAAAAGAAGGCAGAGCCTGAAAAAAAAAACCTATTAAAAACTAATATTTTGCTACAATTCTGTCTTCTTAGCAATCAACACATGTGGTTGTTGTTGTCCTAACGGGCACAATGTAGATACTAAAATTAAAAAGACCAAAAATGTTATATTTATACAGAAAAAAAAATAAAAATATTTTTTGGTATACTCGGGCTCAAGTAATAATTATTATTTTTGTTTTTATGTAGTTTTTATATACTTCGAGGTATTTCGTTTATTGTTTCTAGTTTATAGTGAGCTTTCGATCTCCGTATATAAGTTTTAGACAAACTAGATCCTCTAAAAGAAGGCAGAGCCTGAACAAAAAACCTATTAAAAACGAATATTTTGCTACATTTCTGTCTTCTTTGAAATCAACACATGTGGTTGTTTTCCTAACGGGCACAATGTAGATAATAAAATTAAAATAGACAAAAAATGTTATATTTATACAGACAACAAAAAAATATTTTTTGGTATACTCGGGCTCAATTATTATTTTTGTTTTTATGTGGTTTTTATATACTTCGAAGTATTTCGTTTATTATTTCTAGTTAATAGTGAGCTTTCAACAGAAAAATTATATATTCCACATCATCATCAACAGCATCATCAGCACCACCATCACCACCAATACCAGCACCATCATCCTCAGCATCACGGGAGGAAGAAAAATCAGCTATCGATTAATCCATCAAAACAATAGACAATTTGGCGAGTTTTCCAATTGTAACTGGAAATGTCCGATTGGATAATGCGGAAAATTTGTCACCTCGTACGGAGAATGACAAAAATCAGCCATCTAACTTGATCATTTTGCCTCCTACGGAGACTGAGGAGCCAGTTGAGCCATTAAAGTTGGTTATTTTGCCTCCGGCGAATGAGAATCAGGCATCGTCTTCAAATGCAAAATTAATGGAATAATCATATATAGATTGAACCGAATGGGTCCGAAAGCCGGCAAAAAAGCAGTAATCTATATAACGCAACTGTTATTTGAAGCGCATATAAAAAAAATTGTTGAATTGAATTAGTTAAACTGTTAAATGAAGTATTTATTGTTAAATGAATTTTGTATTTTTTTTTTATTGTTAAATGATTTTTTTATTATTTTTATTGTTAACTGAATTTTATTTTTATTGTTAAATGAAGTTTTTGTTATTTTATATGAATGCGTAAAGAAATTGTTTTTGATTTTTAACTATTAAAACTGAGTAAATATAGATTTGATAAAAAGCTTTATTTTCAAAAAATACCTTTTAGAATAGGATTGATTATTTTTGTTCTTGACTACAAAATCATGCCGTTCTCATAAAAACGGCTGTTAGATATCGAGTATATTTTTCAAGTCTTTTCTGCGATAAACCAAATCTATTTCAAATCTTCCTCTAACCTGAACCTTATGTTATTGTTTTATATTTTCAATCGAAATATAAAACAATTTTATTAATAAATTTTATTTTTACACTTAGAAAATAAATATTAATTCCACGGATTCTACATAAAATTGTACCATTTTATTGTATTTATTTTTCATTTGAACGCATTCGTTTATTTCAAAAGGCTTTATTTATTTTTCACTTGTTTATTGTTATTAAAAAACACTTGTTTATTTTTTATTTATAAAATCATTTTCGAGGGTCAAACATATTTCCAGTTAGAAAACGATTTGATAATTATTCGAAATATACTTAATTTAAATAGGGTATTTTTTGAAATTATAAAATATTTTAAATTGGGATTGAAGAATGATTTGATATCAATTTGTTATTGATAAGCCCAAAATATGAGAGGAAGATTTGAAATAGATTTGGTTTATCGCAGAAAAGACTTGAAAAATATACTCGATATCTAACAGCCGTTTTTATGGAGAACGGCATAATTTTAAAGTCGAGAACAAAAATTCTCAACCCTATTTCGAAGGTATTGTTTGAAAATAAAGCTTTTTATCAAATTAATATTTACTGAATTTCAATAGTAAATGTTTCTTGGGAATATTAAAAAACCAACAAAAAAAAAAAAAAAAAACAATTTCTTTACGCATTCATATAAAATAAAAACTTTATTTAATAATAAATAATAAAAACTTCAATTAACAATAAATATAATAAAAAAATGAATTTAACAATAAAAATAATAAAAAATTCAAATATCAGTTGCAACATATCAGTTATTGCTTTAATGCCGGCTTTCGGACCCATTTGGTTCAATCTATATTTTATTAATTCCAGAAATCTAGAGGTCACATTTTAAGAGGATGCCTGATCCTGATTCGCCGGAGACAAAATTACCGTAGGAGGCAAAATTGCTGATGATGCTGGTATTGGCAAGGATATGGTCCTTAATATTGGTGCTGGTAGTGGTGTTGATGATGCTGTTGATGATGATGTGGAATTTATAATTTTTCTTTTTTTTTTGTTTGTGGTGCTGATGCTGGTGGTGCTGATGATGCTGTGTATGCTGTTGATGATGATGATGTGTAATAAATAATTTTTCTTTTCTTTGTTGGTGGAGCTAATGATTCTGATGATCTATTAGTATTTTTAATAATTTGTTGGTCTTTTTTAGTCGTCAGAAAAATCATATTTTTTAAGTACCATAACTTTGGAACATAATTCTTAGTTTTTTTATACTTCAGTATTTCCCTCCGGAAGCTTTTTCTTAAATTTTTTAATTTTAAAATCAGCATCTTCTCTGTAGGACTTTTGAAGTACTCCTTCATTTTGTTCATCAATTCGGTGTTGGATTTCTGTTCGGAAGTTTTCTGGCTTTTCCTCCAGAGCGCGAGAAATTCCTGCCAGCCATTTTTTGTACGCTTTACTTTGACTTTCATTCCACTTCATGTTGTCTTGTTGATGTGTTCTCTTGTGTTGGTATGGTAATGAATAAGAAATGCAAAATTGTGATCTTTATATACCCATGGGTTAAATGCGTTAAATAAGAATTGCAGATGTTGTTTTATGTTTTTTTGTCCCTTGCTTACTCATGTTTACCGATGTAATGTGGTTTTTGTCTCTTTCATACTTGTTTTGTGTTTGTTGTCTCTTTCTAACTCACGTTTACCAATGTTTCGGTGTTTGGTACTCATATTGTGTTGCAGATGTTGCATTGCTGTATAAACTCGGGATTACATGAGTTGCACTTCATTAAGAAATATAACCTTAAATTGTTTATCATCAAGCAATCAGCAAGCAATTAGCAGGCAATCACCAAGCAATCACCAAGGAATCATCAAGCAATTACCAAGCAATCACCCAGGAATTACCGAGCAATCACCCAGCGAAACAAAATGGCCAAAAATAATTACCCACTTACCTCATTTACCAAGGAGTGGATAATAGAATTTTTATCATTGTATAAGTTGATGGTATACCTGTGGTTTGTAAAATGAGGGAAGTAAACCCAAATGCCGATACAAATGCTGTAAAAAGCCGCTTACACAATATTCGAAAGAAGTTGAAGAAAGTATTGGCAGACCACAGCCATAAACCAAAATTGTGGTATTTTGAAAAATTAATATTTCTATGCTCTTCAAATGAGAAAGAAATTCTCAAACTAGTAAGAGCTTATACAAAAGATGAATATGATCAAAATGATGAACACTATGAAGATTTCTGCGATGTTAATATTAGCCAACTTTTGGAAGAAGTCGATGAAGAGATTCGCACCAGTACGACCCTTTCTCAATCCGTTCTAGATGACATACCTTCTACATCAAGATCGGCTTAAATTGAGATTGAAGAAAATCCAGCGATGCTTTTAGGAGAAGCCGATGAAAATAATTATTCGCAGCTATTCGATTTATTTTCAAATAATGCAGTCGACATCTGCAATCAGATGTACGAAGAAAAAGCTGCAGAAGTTAAAAACAAATTTGTTCAACATATTTTAAAGGATTATGAATATGAGGATTATCCAAAGTTAGTTGATTTATTTTCAAATTATTTAGTGGCAGATTTTAATAACTTGCCACGGGAACAGGAGTTTAAAATTCTGAAATACCTTTTCGATTGAAAATTACATGGAAAATAGTAAAATTAAGAATTTATTTATATTTAAGAAATTTACATAAAAAAATGGAAATATTATAAAAAAAATGTAAATGATTATTAAAATGGGTTTTTTTAATGCAGGTAAAAAAAATTGTTGTTTTGTGTTTGTGCCTTGCTTACTCATGTTTACCGATGTTTTGCAAAAAAAAAATCAAATATACATTTGTTCTTATAATTATTAACAATTTGTTTGTTATAATAATAATTAATATTGTTGTTTGTTGAATGTTAGGAAAAACCAAAATCAAACATGTATACATGTCGCTGACTGCGACGGTCGTTTGCGAGGAGCGAATTTAACGACACCTAGACGTTCCAAATGAATAAATGTTTTTGTATATGTGTGCGATGCGATGCGTTTTTTTCTAAATTAAAAATAAAACAAGTAAAAAAGGCTTAAATTCGGCTGTGCCGAATCTTTGAATACCCTCCACCAATGTTCTCTATTGTTTTTGATGCAAACAATGTAAAAAACTTTTGAAGTAAAACTATGGAGGTGAAAAAAATTTTTTGAGGTGAAAAACTTTTTTTGGTTGCGGAATGGAATTTTTTTACGTGAAAAAAATTTGAGGTGAGAAAAATTTTTTTAGGTGAAAAAAATTTTTTGGGTGAAAAAAATTTTTTGGGTGAAAAAAATTTTTTGAGGTAAAAAATATTTGAGGTGTACAAAATATTATTAATTTCTAAGCGATTGTTAAAAAAATATAAAAAAATATATTATATACCAGTCGCTACTATGAAATTGTAGTAAAATACACCAATTTGTATGGAAAATTTAGAGGTATCTTCACATTTTCACCCATAACTTTTTAACCGCTGGACCGATTTTGCTCATTTTTAATACGAAACTGCTCGGGAGGATGTACAATAATCTGGGTAAAAATAGGCACCCCCGCTAGCGTTTTCACGTCGTGATCGCCATTTCAACAGACAGACGGACATCGCTAAATCGACTTAAAATTGCATGAGGATCACGAATATATATACTTTATGGGGTCTAAGACCAATATTTCGACATGTTACAAACGGAATGACAAACTGATATATACCCTCACCATATATGGTGGAGGGTATAAAAAATTACAATATTAGGCATGTTTTCTTTGTACACTTATGCTAGCAAGTTATTTCATTTATATGGAGAATTAAGCGAGTACTAAGCGACTATTTCTTAACTCGCTTAATTCTCCATATAAATGAAATAACTTGCTAGCTTAAGTGTACAAAGAAAACATGCCTAATATTTAAATAATTACATCACCTACTTACCGCAGTGTTTTTCCTCACAAACTAAATTAAACAACAATATGAAAGGGAAAAGAACCAAAATATTCTAATGTATAACACATAAGAACTAACGGCCCTTTCATAACAAAAAAAAACTTGACGAATATAAAAAACCACTGCAGTAAGATCAACATTAAAGAAGAATATGCAAATATACAAAATATGACAATAACAAAAACATAAGGCAAAACGTTACTTTAAATTGTACATTAGGGATGATCGCAAATTATCATATTAACAAATACAAAAAATTTAATATAAATTAACAAACATTCCTAATTATTTAAATTAATAAATTTGTTATAAGTCATTGAGCGACAATACATTCACAACACAATCACTGTACTTGTGGTACAGTGATTGTGAGGCTAAATGTCAATCGCCTAAGGCATCATGCGTGGCTAAAAATTTTGTAGTTTGGTCATCATGTGTTGTCCTTGTCTTTGGTACAACCCTTGCTTGAGGCTAAGTTTTTCTGAAAATCGGCTAAGAATGTTGTGGCTAAGAATTTTTTGTAGTCGTATCATTTGGCATCATGTCATCATGGGTGGCTAACAATTTGGTAGTTTGTTCATCCTGGTTTCAAAGGTCCTTGTTTACACATTTGAAAAATCTCAGTATTTTTCGTACATTTTTAACGTCTCGTTTTATAAAATGTTTATGTAAAGTATAAATTATATAAATTTCGATAACATATCGAATTTTTATTATCAATTTAAATTAGATTTTTTTTAAGTGGCAATTTTATTTAATTTATGTAAATGATTCATAACTTAGTAGTGGTGCTTTTAAATTTAAGGATGTGACACTAACCGGATTATAGACCAAAGGTGGTATCGCATCAGGCAGTTTATTAGGTACTCCATAGAGTGTAGCAATTAGAGCACTTAATGGACTATAGGCTGGTACCAATTGTTCTGGTACATATGGACTGATTACATTTTTCTTTATTATGTAGACTGGTTTTTTAATAATAGCTTGTACAGGTGGTGCAATTGGAACAGGTGGTAAAGGTGGTACAATTGGAACAGGTGGTACAGGCGGTACAGGTGGTGCAATTGGAACAGGTGGTACAGGCGGTACCGGTGGTACAGGAGGTAAAGGTGGTGCAATTGGAACAGGTGGTACAGGCGGTGCCGGTGGTACCGGAGGTAAAGGTGGTACAATTGGAACAGGTGGTACAGGCGGTACCGGTGGTACAGGAGGTAAAGGTGGTGCAATTGGAACAGGTGGTACAGGCGGTAAAGGTGGTACAGGAGGTAAAGCTGGTGCAATTGGAACAGGTGGTACAGGCGGTAAAGGTGGTACAGGAGGTAAAGCTGGTGCAATTGGAACAGGTGGTACCGGTGGTACAGGAGGTAAAGGTGGTGCAATTGGAACAGGTGGTACAGGTGGTACAGGCGGTAAAGGTGGTACAGGAGGTAAAGCTGGTGCAATTGGAACAGGTGGTACAGGCGGTAAAGGTGGTACAGGAGGTAAAGCTGGTGCAATTGGAACAGGTGGTACCGGTGGTACAGGAGGTAAAGGTGGTGCAATTGGAACAGGTGGTACAGGCGGTAAAGGTGGTACAGGAGGTAAAGCTGGTGCAATTGGAACAGGTGGTACCGGTGGTACAGGAGGTAAAGGTGGTGCAATTGGAACAGGTGGTACAGGCGGTACCGGTGGTACAGGAGCTAAAGGTGGTACAGGATCTAAAGGTGGTGCAATTGGAACAGGTGGTACAGGCGGTACCGGTGGTACAGGAGGTAAAGGTGGTGCAATTGGAACAGGTGGTACAGGCGGTACCGGTGGTATAGGAGGTAAAGGTGGTGCAATTGGAACAGGTGGTACAGGCGGTACCGGTGGTACAGCAGGTAAAGGTGGTGCAATTGCAACAGGTGGTACAGGCGGTACCGGTGGTATAGGAAGTAAAGGTGGTGCAATTGGAACAGGTGGTACAGGCGGTACCGGTGGTATAGGAGGTAAAGGTGGTGCAATTGGAACAGGTGGTACAGGCGGTACCGGTGGTACAGGAGGTAAAGGTGGTGCAATTGGTACAGGTGGTACAGGCGGTACCGGTGGTACAGGAGCTAAAGGTGGTACAGGATCAAAAGGTGGTGCAATTGGAACAGGTGGTACAGGCGGTAAAGGTGGTACAGGAGGTAAAGCTGGTGCAATTGGAACAGGTGGTACCGGTGGTACAGGAGGTAAAGGTGGTGCAATTGGAACAGGTGGTACAGGCGGTACCGGTGGTACAGGAGCTAAAGGTGGTACAGGATCTAAAGGTGGTGCAATTGGAACAGGTGGTACAGGCGGTACCGGTGGTATAGGAGGTAAAGGTGGTGCAATTGGAACAGGTGGTACAGGCGGTACCGGTGGTACAGGATCTAAAGGTGGTGCAATTGGAACAGGTGGTACAGGCGGTACCGGTGGTACAGGAGCTAAAGGTGGTACAGGATCTAAAGGTGGTGCAATTGGAACAGGTGGTACAGGCGGTACCGGTGGGAAAGGAGGTAAAGGTGGTGCAATTGGAACAGGTGGTACAGGCGGTACCGGTGGTACAGGAGCTAAAGGTGGTGCAATTGGAACAGGTAGTACAGGCAGTACCGGTGGTACAGGAGCTAAAGGTGGTGCAATTGGAACAGGTGGTACAGGCGGTACCGGTGGTACAGGATCTAAAGGTGGTGCAATTGGAACAGGTGGTACGGGCGGTACCGGTGGTACAGGAGGTAAAGGTGGTGCAATTGGAACAGGTGGTACCGGTGGTACAGGAGCTAAAGGTGGTGCAATTGGAACAGGTGGTACAGGCGGTACCGGTGGTACAGGATCTAAAGGTGGTGCAATTGGAACAGGTGGTACAGGCGGTACCGGTGGTACAGGAGCTAAAGGTGGTGCAATTGGAACAGGTGGTACAGGCGGTACCGGTGGTACAGGAGGTACAGGATCTAAAGGTGGTGCAATTGGAACAGGTGGTACAGGCGGTACCGGTGGGAAAGGAGGTAAAGGTGGTGCAATTGGAACAGGTGGTACAGGCGGTACCGGTGGTACAGGAGCTAAAGGTGGTGGAACTGGAACAGGTGGTACCGGTGGTACAGGAGCTAAAGGTGGTGCAATTGGAACAGGTGGTACAGGCGGTACCGGTGGTACAGGAGGTACAAGATCTAAAGGTGGTGCAATTGGAACAGGTGGTACAGGCGGTACCGGTGGTATAGGAGGTAAAGCTGGTGCAATTGGAACAGGTGGTACAGGCGGTACCGGTGGTACAGGAGGTAAAGGTGGTGCAATTGGAACAGGTGGTACAGGCGGTACCGGTGGTACAGGAGGTACAAGATCTAAAGGTGGTGCAATTGGAACAGGTGGTACAGGCGGTACCGGTGGTACAGGAGGTACAAGATCTAAAGGTGGTGCAATTGGAACAGGTGGTACAGGCGGTACCGGTGGTACAGGAGGTACAAGATCTAAAGGTGGTGCAATTGGAACAGGTGGTACAGGCGGTACCGGTGGTACAGGAGGTAAAGGTGGTGCAATTGGAACAGGTGGTACAGGCGGTACCGGTGGTACAGGAGCTAAAGGTGGTACAGGATCTAAAGGTGGTGCAATTGGAACAGATGGTACAGGCGGTAAAGGTGGTACAGGAGGTAAAGCTGGTGCAATTGGAACAGGTGGTACCGGTGGTACAGGAGGTAAAGGTGGTGCAATTGGAACAGGTGGTACAGGCGGTACCGGTGGTACAGGAGCTAAAGGTGGTACAGGATCTAAAGGTGGTGCAATTGGAACAGGTGGTACAGGCGGTACCGGTGGTACAGGAGCTAAAGGTGGTGCAATTGGAACAGGTGGTACAGGCGGTACCGGTGGTACAGGAGCTAAAGGTGGTGCAATTGGAACAGGTGGTACAGGCGGTACCGGTGGTACAGGAGCTAAAGGTGGTGCAATTGGAACAGGTGGTACAGACGGTACCGGTGGTACAGGATCTAAAGGTGGTGCAATTGGAACAGGTGGTACAGGCGGTACCGGTGGGAAAGGAGGTAAAGGTGGTGCAATTGGAACAGGTGGTACAGGCGGTACCGGTGGTACAGGAGCTAAAGGTGGTGCAATTGGAACAGGTGGTACAGGCGGTACCGGTGGTACAGGAGCTAAAGGTGGTGCAATTGGAACAGGTGGTACAGGCGGTACGGGTGGTACAGGAGGTAAAGGTGGTGCAATTGGAACAGGTGTTACAGGCGGTAAAGGTGGTGCAATTGGAACAGGTGGTACAGGCGGTACCGGTGGTACAGGAGCTAAAGGTGGTGCAATTGGAACAGGTGGTAAGCGCGGTACCGGTGGTACAGGCGGTACCGGTGGTACAGGAGGTAAAGGTGGTGCAATTGGAACAGGTGGTACAGGCGGTACCGGTGGTACAGGAGCTAAAGGTGGTGCAATTGGAACAGGTGGTACAGGCGGTACCGGTGGTACAGGAGGTAAAGGTGGTACAATTGGAACAGGTGGTACAGGCGGTACCGGTGGTACAGGAGGTAAAGGTGGAACAATTGGAACAGGTGGTACTGGCGGTACCGGTGGTGCAATTGGACCAGGTGGTAGAGGCGGTACCGGTGGTGCAGGAGGTAAAGGTGGTACAATTGGTATAGGTGGTACATTTGGAGCAGGTAGTGCAGGTAGTACAATCGGAACAGGTGGTACGGGTAGTACAGGTAGTGCGGGGCATTCACCCAAAAATAATAAGGACCAAACTGAAAAGAAATATTTATATAACAGTTTAAATTAAAAATAATAACATGGAAATTATAAAAAAAATCGGACGGACAGCTTCCGCAGCCGCACAGCTTACATATTCCCGTAACCGGAATAACGTGGTAACTTGATATATTTTAATATAAATATATATATATATATATATATATATATATATATATATATATATATATATATATATATATTTATATTAATTATATAATTACAAATTATAAATATTAATACCCTAACCGAGCACTAGCAAAAAAGGCCATCGGCTCGTTGTAGCGAAAACAGACTGGAGCCTCTGGGGGGAATCGAACCCACGACCCCCGCACTGATTAGCTATCACGCTACCAACTACCCTACCGGGGCGCTCTTTTCCTAAAAATATGCACTATAAATCTTCGTTGAGCATACATCAATATTTCTACGTATTGACTCTTAACGTGAAGTATTGTCAGATTTATATGGGACTTTTTAACATACATATTTTACTGCACTAACATGAATGATTTTAACTATTGCGAATGATTCGAATTATTCAGAGGTATTTTTTGCTTAAAAATGCGTTAACATTAGGCACAAAATCTACCGTAAGCTTTATTTTGAAATCTAGCTCGTGTATTATAGTATTCATTATCATATGATCAAAATCCAGTTTAAACTAAATTTCGAGCATAATGTAAATGCAGTTTTATCTCTAAGATTGCGTTTGTGCCTCAGATCTAAAAGTCCCTACGGACTTTGCTATTGCCTAAATTGGGATAATGTTTGATCATCCTAAAGCTCACATTGCTATTTAAATTTTTTATTTATGAAAAAAAGAGTTACTTATTATTTAATACAAATGAATGTTTTTGTAAGTGCTGCCCCAATTTCGAGAGTTTAAAATATATAATTTTAACGATGTTTGCATATTTAAATGTTTCTCTTAAATCACCTTAACCTTTCTAAACAAAAATAATATCAAAAAAGTACTAAGGCAATGAAATGTTCATGACAATAACACTTTTATAAATGTTTATCGTTGAAAACTTACGATTTCCCTTTTTGATTTCCAGCTCCAAAAGACATTCATTATCAAAAGTTTTGACTGTGCAATTTAGTTGAGCACACACAGGTCTGTAGTCGGTGGGGCAAGGACAAGGGCCTATATTTAAAATTATCCAATCTAAGAAAAAATATTAAAATATCGATTGAATATTGTTTTTGGAGAGATTTAACCTATACACAGTAGAGAAAACTGCTAAAGATAAAACAACATTATTTCAGATATTCAGAGATGATTTTTTTTACTATCTCTAGCAGTTTTCTTTCGCGTATTACATACAAGCTCCTACTTACTTTTACCAGTCGTTAGTATATCAGCATATAAACTTAAAAGATTTGGAAAACTTTGAGTGCAACCATTAAATGAAGCGCAAACTTCTTGACCATCTAAAGCACAGGGAGCTGCCACACAAGGACCATTTGAAACAATTTGCCAATCTATAAAATGGTTCAGTTAGTGGGGCTTTAATTATTAAAAACAAAAAACAAAAACCAAAAAACTTACTGATTTTAGTATCACAAATATATTTTTTCAATTCACATTCATTGGTAAAACTACGTAAAACATTTTGATATATAGCACATACTGGCTTCAAGATTTGATTACAATACAGTGGACAATATGGTGCAGTCTCGGGTGGATCACAAGCAGCAGGTAGTGCGGGTAAGGGAAGAATACAATTTTCAATAGGGGTTCTTGATAAAACTGAAAGTATAAAAAAAAAAATAATTTCATATTATATAGTTGAAAGTAATTTTTTCAAGTACTTTTATTTTTATAAACGCTCAATTTGAGCCACAATATCCTTTCCATTGCAACTAAGTAAATAATACCGAAAAAACTTATTCATAATTTTAAAAGTACATTTATTACAGTTAAAAAGATTTAGATTATATTTAGAATGCAAGATTATTTTTAAAAGAATTGTTTTGATGTTCGATTTCAAGAAACTTTAGAAAAAAAAAACTTAATCCGATGTTATACTATATTTAGCAAAAACTACCTAGTTTTTGGCTCTTGATAGGTTTCAATTGTCTAAACCCATACAAAAACTAGTTTTGTACAAAAACTGGGTGGTTTTTGTTTTTTTCTAAATATTGTATTACGTTTACGTTTATCTTCTTTCGTAAGGATTATGTTTTATTTTATTGTTCAAATTGTAATTCCCATTGTCCCATTAAAGTCTTTAATTTCAATTGACTGATATTACTTTAAATGGATAATATTCTCAAACTTACCCATTAGTCCACTTTTCAATTGTAAAATATTAAAATTATTAAATTCACATATATTGTCTAATAGAAAATATTCATGACCATTTGTTCCGCACACGGGCGTATTACCCAATGCACAAATATCCGTTAGTACTTCCGATGGTATTTCCGCGGGATAATATGCAGCTTTTGAAAAGCCCAGTAAACTGAGAAACAACACAAAACTGTAGGAGTTCATGTCCGTTGTATGATTTTTGAACTAATGGTATATTTTGAATTAAAAACTCTTTATATGGTTATTTTGGTTTAAACTAAAACAATTTTTATTCTAGTTTTTTTTATGAAATAAAATACTTTTTCTATCGTTTATTCTAATACCACCGTTATTGCCCTTTTAAATGCATTTGTTAAAGTACTTTAAATTTATCACAGAATACCTGTCTTTTTGTCTGCAAATAGCAAAATACAAACGTGAGTCTTTTGAAAAAATTAAAGACGAATTTCTTTGTGGTTACTAATTAGCTTTATGAATTAGCATGAAAAATGGGTCAACACTTGTTTTTTAATTAAAGCAAAAGATTTGAAATTTTACACTTCTATAAAATGAACTTTGGTAAAATTAATTTTGTATGTAAATTATTTTTGTGACAAAAAAAGTTTTACAGAAATATCGCAAAACTTCGAATGGGTGTTTGCGGAAATAACACCCTTAATTTGAAATTTATTATATCGCTGGTCATAAGTGAACACCTTGATATGTAGTTATGCTGTCACATTTTTACAGTTTGAGGATAAGAAAATTATAATCCTCTGTTTACTACTTTAGCTCTATCTTTCATATTAATTATTTTGATCAATTTCTTAAGGCTGCCATGACACTTGTTTTTAACAAATTTCGACATCAAAATGCTTCTAAATTTTCAAAAGAAAATAGGATAATTTTTTTACAAATACCAAAACTGCCTACCCCAACCGCCGCTTCTGGCCAACTGTCGGGACCGTCAGACCTTCATCAGTCCTGAACCTTTTTGTGGGGTGCTCATGGGCTATATTGGGGGAGGATCAGGTTATAAAATGTCGGAATTTTTTGGCTATTGGAGAAATTCTCGTGGCCAACGCCAGGCAAAGAGATTTAATTCTCTGTTCAGTGGCGAATCGGGGCGACTACTAGCCCTTGGTAGGAAGGACTTAGGGACCTTTTCGGGATATTTTACTGGTCACTGTGATCTCCAGTACCAAAGGTACAAAAAAGTCAGTCGGACACTGAAATTTGTAGATTTTGCGAATTAAATCGGAGACATCGACGAATGTCCTAGTCCTTGTGTTAAAAGACTCAGCTTTCTGGGTGAATGTATTGTGTCGCCTTACGACATTTGGAATATTTCGCATGGTAGGATTCTTCCCAATAAACATTTTTGCTGGAATTAAAGCTAAAATAAAGTGTTATTCAAGTCATGTTTTCCAATTTCAAGCAATTCAATAGCATATTCCAGCAAAACGGACACGGGAATTCAAGTCGAATATTACAGTGAGGATATACTTAAATTCAAGCCTTGAATCACAGATCAATTCAAGTTCAAACAACATGATAATAATACTTGTTTTCAAGCCCTAAATTCAAGTTTAAACAAAACCATAAAAATACGGTAATTATTGGTTTTGGTAAAATTTATTAACTCCTTTCGACATACATACATTTTATAATTATAGTTTTGTATATTTTATCTTGATTTCTTGACTTTCAATTTTTTTTTTACTAATCCTTTTTTTATTTAGAAGCGTAGAAATTTGTAGAATCTTCCTGAAATAAGAAAAAGATAATGTAAGGACAGAGTTTAGCTCCATATAAATGTGGCTTACCTTTTCTTTAAAAAACATGGAAGAAATTATAAAAATCTTCACAGGAAAATTGTAAATTTGAACAAATGTTTTAATTTAATTTTAAAATATTGACAACAAACGAAAAACATGAAACAAATTATTTTTGTTTGTATGAACTTGATTTTGACTGTAAAATAAAACTTAACATAAAGCACAAATCACAATACACCCATGATGCTATGATGCCAAATGGTGCGACTACAAAAAAATATTTAGCCAAGATCAGGAGGTAAAGGTGGTACAATTGGAACAGGTGGTACAGGCGGTACAGGAACCCAGGATGAACAAACTACAAAATTTTTAGCCACGCATGATGCCATGGTGCCATGATGCCAAATGACGAGACTACAAAAAATTCTTAGGCGACACCATGAAATTCTTAGGCGATTTACAGAAACATTTAGCCAAATGCAATGGTACAACCCCAAGTACAGTGATTGTGTTGTGAATGTATACATGTTTGAATTTTTTTTCCTAACATTCAACAAAAACACAATATTAATTATTATTATAACGATCAAATTGATATTTGATTTTTTTTGCTTAAGACAACAAACAAAACAATGGTAAACGTGAGTATGAAAGAGACAAAAAACACAAAACATCGGTAAACATGAGTAAACATTAAAAAAAACCCATTTTAATAAACATTTACATTTTATTATAATATTTCCATTTTTTATGTAATAAAAAAAATATCCATTTGTTTGTTATAATAATAATTAATATTGTGTTTTTGTTGAATATTAGGAAAAAAAAATTCAAACATGTATACATTCACAACACAATCACTGTACTTGGAGTTGTACCATTGCAAGTGGCTAAATGTTTCTGTAAATCGCCTAAGAATTTCATAGTGTCGCCTAAGAATTTTTTGTAGTCTCGTCATTTGGCATCATGGCATCATGGCACCATGGCATCATGCGTGGCTAAAAATTTTGTAGTTTGTTCATCCTGGGTTCCTGTACCACCTGTTCCAATTGTACCACCTTTACCTCATGTACCACCGGTACCGCCTGTACCACCTGTTCCAAGGGTCCTTGGTACAACCCTTGCTAGAGGCTAAGTGTTACTGTAAATCGGCTAAGAACTTCATGGTCTTGGCCAAGAATTTTTTTGTAGTCGCATTATTTGGTATCATGGCATCATGGATGGCTAAAAATTTTGTCCTTGGTTTAAGTGCAATCATGTAGGGAAATATTTAAGGGTGATTTTGATTTTTTTTCAGACAACACACAAAACAATCAAATATACATTTGTTTTTATAATTATTAATAATTTGTTTGTTATAATAATAATTAATATTGTGTTTTTGTTGAATGTTAGGAAAAAAAAATTCAAACATGTATACATTCACAACACAATCACTGTACTTGGAGTTGTACCATTGCATTTGGCTAAATGTTTCTGTAAATCGCCTAAGAATTTTTTGTAGTCTCGTCATTTGGCATCATGGCACCATGGCATCATGCGTGGCTAAAAGTTTTGTAGTTTGTTCATCCTGGGTTCCTGTACCACCTGTTCCAATTGTACCACCTTTACCTCATGTACCACCGGTACCGCCTGTACCACCTGTTCCAAGGGTCCTTGGTACAACCCTTGCTAGAGGCTAAGTGTTACTGTAAATCGGCTAAGAACTTCATGGTCTTGGCCAAGAATTTTTTTGTAGTCGCATTATTTGGTATCATGGCATCATGGATGTAAAAATTTTGTCCTTGGTTTAAGTGCAATCATGTAGGGAAATATTTAAGGGTGATTTTGATTTTTTTTCAGACAACACACAAAACAATCAAATATACATTTGTTTTTATAATTATTAATAATTTGTTTGTTATAATAATAATTAATATTGTGTTTTTGTTGAATGTTAGGAAAAAAAATTCAAACATGTATACATTCACAACACAATCACTGTACTTGGAGTTGTACCATTGCAAGTGGCTAAATGTTTCTGTAAATCGCCTAAGAATTTCATGGTGTCGCCTAAGAATTTTTTGTAGTCTCGTCATTTGGCATCATGGCACCATGGCATCATGCGTGGCTAAAAAAATGTAGTTTGTTCATCCTGGGTTCCTGTACCACATGTTCCAATTGTACCACCTTTACCTCATGTACCACCGGTACCGCCTGTACCACCTGTTCCAAGGGTCCTTGGTACAACCCTTGCTAGAGGCTAAGTGTTACTGTAAATCGGCTAAGAACTTCATGGTCTTGGCCAAGAATTTTTTTGTAGTCGCATTATTTGGTATCATGGCATCATGGATGGCTAAAAATTTTGTCCTTGGTTTAAGTGCAATCATGTAGGGAAATATTTAAGGGTGATTTTGATTTTTTTTCAGACAACACACAAAACAATCAAATATACATTTGTTTTTATAATTATTAATAATTTGTTTGTTATAATAATAATTAATATTGTGTTTTTGTTGAATGTTAGGAAAAAAAATTCAAACATGTATACATTCACAACACAATCACTGTACTTGGAGTTGTACCATTGCATTTGGCTAAATGTTTCTGTAAATCGCCTAAGAATTTCATGGTGTCGCCTTAGAATTTTTTGTAGTCTCGTCATTTGGCATCATGGCATCATGGCACCATGGCATCATGCGTGGCTAAAAATTTTGTAGTTTGTTCATCCTGGGTTCCTGTACCACCTGCTCCAATTGTACCACCTTTACCTCATGTACCACCGGTACCGCCTGTACCACCTGTTCCAAGGGTCCTTGGTACAACCCTTGCTAGAGGCTAAGTGTTACTGTAAATCGGCTAAGAACTTCATGGTCTTGGCCAAGAATTTTTTTGTAGTCGCATTATTTGGTATCATGGCATCATGGATGGCTAAAAATTTTGTCCTTGGTTTAAGTGCAATCATGTAGGGAAATATTTAAGGGTGATTTTGATTTTTTTTCAGACAACACACAAAACAATCAAATATACATTTGTTTTTATAATTATTAATAATTTGTTTGTTATAATAATAATTAATATTGTGTTTTTGTTGAATGTTAGGAAAAAAAATTCAAACATGTATACATTCACAACACAATCACTGTACTTGGAGTTGTACCATTGCATTTGGCTAAATGTTTCTGTAAATCGCCTAAGAATTTTTTGTAGTCTCGTCATTTGGCATCATGGCACCATGGCATCATGCGTGGCTAAAAGTTTTGTAGTTTGTTCATCCTGGGTTCCTGTACCACCTGTTCCAATTGTACCACCTTTACCTCATGTACCACCGGTACCGCCTGTACCACCTGTTCCAAGGGTCCTTGGTACAACCCTTGCTAGAGGCTAAGTGTTACTGTAAATCGGCTAAGAACTTCATGGTCTTGGCCAAGAATTTTTTTGTAGTCGCATTATTTGGTATCATGGCATCATGTATGGCTAAAAATTTTGTCCTTGGTTTAAGTGCAATCATGTAGGGAAATATTTAAGGGTGATTTTGATTTTTTTTCAGACAACACACAAAACAATCAAATATACATTTGTTTTTATAATTATTAATAATTTGTTTGTTATAATAATAATTAATATTGTGTTTTTGTTGAATGTTAGGAAAAAAAATTCAAACATGTATACATTCACAACACAATCACTGTACTTGGAGTTGTACCATTGCATTTGGCTAAATGTTTCTGTAAATCGCCTAAGAATTTCATGGTGTCGCCTAAGAATTTTTTGTAGTCTCGTCATTTGGCATCATGGCATCATGGCACCATGGCATCATGCGTGGCTAAAAATTTTGTAGTTTGTTCATCCTGAGTTCCTGTACCACCTGTTCCAATTGTACCACCTCTACCTCATGTACCACCGGTACCGCCTGTACCACCTGTTCCAAGGGTCCTTGGTACAACCCTTGCTAGAGGCTAAGTGTTACTGTAAATCGGCTAAGAACTTCATGGTCTTGGCCAAGAATTTTTTTGTAGTCGCATTATTTGGTATCATGGCATCATGGATGGCTAAAAATTTTGTCCTTGGTTTAAGTGCAATCATGTAGGGAAATATTTAAGGGTGATTTTGATTTTTTTTCAGACAACACACAAAACAATCAAATATACATTTGTTTTTATAATTATTAATAATTTGTTTGTTATAATAATAATTAATATTGTGTTTTTGTTGAATGTTAGGAAAAAAAATTCAAACATGTATACATTCACAACACAATCACTGTACTTGGAGTTGTACCATTGCATTTGGCTAAATGTTTCTGTAAATCGCCTAAGAATATATGGTGTCGCCTAAGAATTTCATGGTGTCGCCTAAGAATTTTTTGTAGTCTCGTCATTTGGCATCATGGCATCATGGCATCATGGCACCATGGCATCATGCGTGGCTAAAAATTTTGTAGTTTGTTCATCCTGAGTTCCTGTACCACCTGTTCCAATTGTACTACCTCTACCTCATGTACCACCGGTACCGCCTGTACCACCTGTTCCAAGGGTCCTTGGTACAACCCTTGCTAGAGGCTAAGTGTTACTGTAAATCGGCTAAGAATATTGTGTTTTTGTTGAATGTTAGGAAAAAAAATTCAAACATGTATACATTCACAACACAATCACTGTACTTGGAGTTGTACCATTGCATTTGGCTAAATGTTTCTGTAAATCGCCTAAGAATATATGGTGTCGCCTAAGAATTTCATGGTGTCGCCTAAGAATTTTTTGTAGTCTCGGCATTTGGCATCATGGCACCATGGCATCATGCGTGGCTAAAAATTTTGTAGTTTGTTCATCCTGAGTTCCTGTACCACCCGTTCCAATTGTACCACCTCTACCTCATGTACCACCGGTACCGCCTGTACCACCTGTTCCAAGGGTCCTTGGTACAACCCTTGCTAGAGGCTAAGTGTTACTGTAAATCGGCTAAGAACTTCATGGTCTTGGCCAAGAATTTTTTTGTAGTCGCATTATTTGGTATCATGGCATCATGGATGGCTAAAAATTTTGTCCTTGGTTTAAGTGCAATCATGTAGGGAAATATTTAAGGGTGATTTTGATTTTTTTTCAGACAACACACAAAACAATCAAATATACATTTGTTTTTATAATTATTAATAATTTGTTTGTTATAATAATAATTAATATTGTGTTTTTGTTGAATGTTAGGAAAAAAAATTCAAACATGTATACATTCACAACACAATCACTGTACTTGGAGTTGTACCATTGCATTTGGCTAAATGTTTCTGTAAATCGCCTAAGAATTTCATGGTGTCGCCTAAGAATTTTTTGTAGTCTCGTCATTTGGCATCATGGCATCATGGCACCATGGCATCATGCGTGGCTAAAAATTTTGTAGTTTGTTCAGCCTGGGCTCCTGTACCACCTGTTCCAATTGTACCACCTTTACCTCATGTACCACCGGTACCGCCTGTACCACCTGTTCCAAGGGTCCTTGGTACAACCCTTGCTAGAGGCTAAGTGTTACTGTAAATCGGCTAAGAACTTCATGGTCTTGGCCAAGAATTTTTTTGTAGTCGCATTATTTGGTATCATGGCATCATGGATGGCTAAAAATTTTGTCCTTGGTTTAAGTGCAATCATGTAGGGAAATATTTAAGGGTGATTTTGATTTTTTTTCAGACAACACACAAAACAATTAAATATACATTTGTTTTTATAATTATTAATAATTTGTTTGTTATAATAATAATTAATATTGTGTTTTTGTTGAATGTTAGGAAAAAAAATTCAAACATGTATACATTCACAACACAATCACTGTACTTGGAGTTGTACCATTGCATTTGGCTAAATGTTTCTGTAAATCGCCTAAGAATTTCATGGTGTCGCCTAAGAATTTCATGGTGTCGCCTAAGAATTTTTTGTAGTCTCGTCATTTGGCATCATGGCATCATGGCATCATGGCACCATGGCATCATGCGTGGCTAAAAATTTTGTAGTTTGTTCATCCTGGGTTCCTGTACCACCTGTTCCAATTGTACCACCTTTACCTCATGTACCACCGGTACCGCCTGTACCACCTGTTCCAAGGGTCCTTGGTACAACCCTTGCTAGAGGCTAAGTGTTACTGTAAATCGGCTAAGAACTTCATGGTCTTGGCCAAGAATTTTTTTGTAGTCGCATTATTTGGTATCATGGCATCATGGATGGCTAAAAATTTTGTCCTTGGTTTAAGTGCAATCATGTAGGGAAATATTTAAGGGTGATTTTGATTTTTTTTCAGACAACACACAAAACAATCAAATATACATTTGTTTTTATAATTATTAATAATTTGTTTTTATAATTATTAATAATTTGTTTGTTATAATAATAATTAATATTGTGTTTTTGTTGAATGTTAGGAAAAAAAAATTCAAACATGTATACATTCACAACACAATCACTGTACTTGGAGTTGTACCATTGCATTTGGCTAAATGTTTCTGTAAATCGCCTAAGAATTTCATGGTGTCGCCTAAGAATTTTTTGTAGTCTCGTCATTTGGCATCATGGCATCATGGCATCATGGCACCATGGCATCATGCGTGGCTAAAAATTTTGTAGTTTGTTCATCCTGGGTTCCTGTACCACCTGTTCCAATTGTACCACCTTTACCTCATGTACCACCGGTACCGCCTGTACCACCTGTTCCAAGGGTCCTTGGTACAACCCTTGCTAGAGGCTAAGTGTTACTGTAAATCGGCTAAGAACTTCATGGTCTTGGCCAAGAATTTTTTTGTAGTCGCATTATTTGGTATCATGGCATCATGGATGGCTAAAAATTTTGTCCTTGGTTTAAGTGCAATCATGTAGGGAAATATTTAAGGGTGATTTTGATTTTTTTTCAGACAACACACAAAACAATCAAATATACATTTGTTTTTATAATTATTAATAATTTGTTTGTTATAATAATAATTAATATTGTGTTTTTGTTGAATGTTAGGAAAAAAAATTCAAACATGTATACATTCACAACACAATCACTGTACTTGGAGTTGTACCATTGCATTTGGCTAAATGTTTCTGTAAATCGCCTAAGAATTTCATGGTGTCGCTTAAGAATTTTTTGTAGTCTCGTCATTTGGCATCATGGCATCATGGCACCATGGCACCATGGCACCATGGCATCATGCGTGGCTAAAAATTTTGTAGTTTGTTCATCCTGGGTTCCTGTACCACCTGTTCCAATTGTACCACCTTTACCTCATGTACCACCGGTACCGCCTGTACCACCTGTTCCAAGGGTCCTTGGTACAACCCTTGCTAGAGGCTAAGTGTTACTGTAAATCGGCTAAGAACTTCATGGTCTTGGCCAAGAATTTTTTTGTAGTCGCATTATTTGGTATCATGGCATCATGGATGGCTAAAAATTTTGTCCTTGGTTTAAGTGCAATCATGTAGGGAAATATTTAAGGGTGATTTTGATTTTTTTTCAGACAACACACAAAACAATCAAATATACATTTGTTTTTATAATTATTAATAATTTGTTTTTATAATTATTAATAATTTGTTTGTTATAATAATAATTAATATTGTGTTTTTGTTGAATGTTAGGAAAAAAAAATTCAAACATGTATACATTCACAACACAATCACTGTACTTGGAGTTGTACCATTGCATTTGGCTAAATGTTTCTGTAAATCGCCTAAGAATTTCATGGTGTCGCCTAAGAATTTTTTGTAGTCTCGTCATTTGGCATCATGGCATCATGGCATCATGGCACCATGGCATCATGCGTGGCTAAAAATTTTGTAGTTTGTTCATCCTGTACCACCTGTTCCAATTGTACCACCTTTACCTCATGTACCACCGGTACCGCCTGTACCACCTGTTCCAAGGGTCCTTGGTACAACCCTTGCTAGAGGCTAAGTGTTACTGTAAATCGGCTAAGAACTTCATGGTCTTGGCCAAGAATTTTTTTGTAGTCGCATTATTTGGTATCATGGCATCATGGATGGCTAAAAATTTTGTCCTTGGTTTAAGTGCAATCATGTAGGGAAATATTTAAGGGTGATTTTGATTTTTTTTCAGACAACACACAAAACAATCAAATATACATTTGTTTTTATAATTATTAATAATTTGTTTTTATAATTATTAATAATTTGTTTGTTATAATAATAATTAATATTGTGTTTTTGTTGAATGTTAGGAAAAAAAAAATTCAAACATGTATACATTCACAACACAATCACTGTACTTGGAGTTGTACCATTGCATTTGGCTAAATGTTTCTGTAAATCGCCTAAGAATTTCATGGTGTCGCCTAAGAATTTTTTGTAGTCTCGTCATTTGGCATCATGGCATCATGGCATCATGGCATCATGGCACCATGGCATCATGCGTGGCTAAAAATTTTGTAGTTTGTTCATCCTGGGTTCCTGTACCACCTGTTCCAATTGTACCACCTTTACCTCATGTACCACCGGTACCGCCTGTACCACCTGTTCCAAGGGTCCTTGGTACAACCCTTGCTAGAGGCTAAGTGTTACTGTAAATCGGCTAAGAACTTCATGGTCTTGGCCAAGAATTTTTTTGTAGTCGCATTATTTGGTATCATGGCATCATGGATGGCTAAAAATTTTGTCCTTGGTTTAAGTGCAATCATGTAGGGAAATATTTAAGGGTGATTTTGATTTTTTTTCAGACAACACACAAAACAATCAAATATACATTTGTTTTTATAATTATTAATAATTTGTTTTTATAATTATTAATAATTTGTTTGTTATAATAATAATTAATATTGTGTTTTTGTTGAATGTTAGGAAAAAAAAATTCAAACATGTATACATTCACAACACAATCACTGTACTTGGAGTTGTACCATTGCATTTGGCTAAATGTTTCTGTAAATCGCCTAAGAATTTCATGGTGTCGCCTAAGAATTTTTTGTAGTCTCGTCATTTGGCATCATGGCATCATGGCATCATGGCACCATGGCATCATGCGTGGCTAAAAATTTTGTAGTTTGTTCATCCTGGGTTCCTGTACCACCTGTTCCAATTGTACCACCTTTACCTCATGTACCACCGGTACCGCCTGTACCATCTGTTCCAAGGGTCCTTGGTACAACCCTTGCTAGAGGCTAAGTGTTACTGTAAATCGGCTAAGAACTTCATGGTCTTGGCCAAGAATTTTTTTGTAGTCGCATTATTTGGTATCATGGCATCATGGATGGCTAAAAATTTTGTCCTTGGTTTAAGTGCAATCATGTAGGGAAATATTTAAGGGTGATTTTGATTTTTTTTCAGACAACACACAAAACAATCAAATATACATTTGTTTTTATAATTATTAATAATTTGTTTGTTATAATAATAATTAATATTGTGTTTTTGTTGAATGTTAGGAAAAAAAATTCAAACATGTATACATTCACAACACAATCACTGTACTTGGAGTTGTACCATTGCATTTGGCTAAATGTTTCTGTAAATCGCCTAAGAATTTCATGGTGTCGCTTAAGAATTTTTTGTAGTCTCGTCATTTGGCATCATGGCATCATGGCACCATGGCACCATGGCATCATGCGTGGCTAAAAATTTTGTAGTTTGTTCATCCTGGGTTCCTGTACCACCTGTTCCAATTGTACCACCTTTACCTCATGTACCACCGGTACCGCATGTACCACCTGTTCCAAGGGTCCTTGGTACAACCCTTGCTAGAGGCTAAGTGTTACTGTAAATCGGCTAAGAACTTCATGGTCTTGGCCAAGAATTTTTTTGTAGTCGCATTATTTGGTATCATGGCATCATGGATGGCTAAAAATTTTGTCCTTGGTTTAAGTGCAATCATGTAGGGAAATATTTAAGGGTGATTTTGATTTTTTTTCAGACAACACACAAAACAATCAAATATACATTTGTTTTTATAATTATTAATAATTTGTTTTTATAATTATTAATAATTTGTTTGTTATAATAATAATTAATATTGTGTTTTTGTTGAATGTTAGGAAAAAAAAAAATTCAAACATGTATACATTCACAACACAATCACTGTACTTGGAGTTGTACCATTGCATTTGGCTAAATGTTTCTGTAAATCGCCTAAGAATTTCATGGTGTCGCCTAAGAATTTTTTGTAGTCTCGTCATTTGGCATCATGGCATCATGGCATCATGCGTGGCTAAAAATTTTGTAGTTTGTTCATCCTGGGTTCCTGTACCACCTGTTCCAATTGTACCACCTTTACCTCATGTACCACCGGTACCGCCTGTACCACCTGTTCCAAGGGTCCTTGGTACAACCCTTGCTAGAGGCTAAGTGTTACTGTAAATCGGCTAAGAACTTCATGGTCTTGGCCAAGAATTTTTTTGTAGTCGCATTATTTGGTATCATGGCATCATGGATGGCTAAAAATTTTGTCCTTGGTTTAAGTGCAATCATGTAGGGAAATATTTAAGGGTGATTTTGATTTTTTTTCAGACAACACACAAAACAATCAAATATACATTTGTTTTTATAATTATTAATAATTTGTTTGTTATAATAATAATTAATATTGTGTTTTTGTTGAATGTTAGGAAAAAAAATTCAAACATGTATACATTCACAACACAATCACTGTACTTGGAGTTGTACCATTGCATTTGGCTAAATGTTTCTGTAAATCGCCTAAGAATATATGGTGTCGCCTAAGAATTTCATGGTGTCGCCTAAGAATTTTTTGTAGTCTCGTCATTTGGCATCATGGCATCATGCGTGGCTAAAAATTTTGTAGTTTGTTCATCCTGGGCTCCTGTACCACCTGTTCCAATTGTACCACCTTTACCTCATGTACCACCGGTACCGCCTGTACCACCTGTTCCAAGGGTCCTTGGTACAACCCTTGCTAGAGGCTAAGTGTTACTGTAAATCGGCTAAGAACTTCATGGTCTTGGCCAAGAATTTTTTTGTAGTCGCATTATTTGGTATCATGGCATCATGGATGGCTAAAAATTTTGTCCTTGGTTTAAGTGCAATCATGTAGGGAAATATTTAAGGGTGATTTTGATTTTTTTTCAGACAACACACAAAACAATCAAATATACATTTGTTTTTATAATTATTAATAATTTGTTTGTTATAATAATAATTAATATTGTGTTTTTGTTGAATGTTAGGAAAAAAAAATTCAAACATGTATACATTCACAACACAATCACTGTACTTGGAGTTGTACCATTGCATTTGGCTAAATGTTTCTGTAAATCGCCTAAGAATTTCATGGTGTCGCCTAAGAATTTTTTGTAGTCTCGTCATTTGGCATCATGGCATCATGGCACCATGGCATCATGCGTGGCTAAAAATTTTGTAGTTTGTTCATCCTGGGTTCCTGTACCACCTGTTCCAATTGTACCACCTTTACCTCATGTACCACCGGTACCGCCTGTACCACCTGTTCCAAGGGTCCTTGGTACAACCCTTGCTAGAGGCTAAGTGTTACTGTAAATCGGCTAAGAACTTCATGGTCTTGGCCAAGAATTTTTTTGTAGTCGCATTATTTGGTATCATGGCATCATGGATGGCTAAAAATTTTGTCCTTGGTTTAAGTGCAATCATGTAGGGAAATATTTAAGGGTGATTTTGATTTTTTTCAGACAACACACAAAACAATCAAATATACATTTGTTTTTATAATTATTAATAATTTGTTTGTTATAATAATAATTAATATTGTGTTTTTGTTGAATGTTAGGAAAAAAAAATTCAAACATGTATACATTCACAACACAATCACTGTACTTGGAGTTGTACCATTGCAAGTGGCTAAATGTTTCTGTAAATCGCCTAAGAATTTCATGGTGTCGCCTAAGAATTTTTTGTAGTCTCGTCATTTGGCATCATGGCATCATGGCACCATGGCATCATGCGTGGCTAAAAATTTTGTAGTTTGTTCATCCTGGGTTCCTGTACCACCTGCTCCAATTGTACCACCTTTACCTCATGTACCACCGGTACCGCCTGTACCACCTGTTCCAAGGGTCCTTGGTACAACCCTTGCTAGAGGCTAAGTGTTACTGTAAATCGGCTAAGAACTTCATGGTCTTGGCCAAGAATTTTTTTGTAGTCGCATTATTTGGTATCATGGCATCATGGATGGCTAAAAATTTTGTCCTTGGTTTAAGTGCAATCATGTAGAGAAATATTTAAGGGTGATTTTGATTTTTTTTCAGACAACACACAAAACAATCAAATATACATTTGTTTTTATAATTATTAATAATTTGTTTGTTATAATAATAATTAATATTGTGTTTTTGTTGAATGTTAGGAAAAAAAATTCAAACATGTATACATTCACAACACAATCACTGTACTTGGAGTTGTACCATTGCATTTGGCTAAATGTTTCTGTAAATCGCCTAAGAATTTTTTGTAGTCTCGTCATTTGGCATCATGGCACCATGGCATCATGCGTGGCTAAAAATTTTGTAGTTTGTTCATCCTGGGTTCCTGTACCACCTGCTCCAATTGTACCACCTTTACCTCATGTACCACCGGTACCGCCTGTACCACCTGTTCCAAGGGTCCTTGGTACAACCCTTGCTAGAGGCTAAGTGTTACTGTAAATCGGCTAAGAACTTCATGGTCTTGGCCAAGAATTTTTTTGTAGTCGCATTATTTGGTATCATGGCATCATGGATGGCTAAAAATTTTGTCCTTGGTTTAAGTGCAATCATGTAGGGAAATATTTAAGGGTGATTTTGATTTTTTTTCAGACAACACACAAAACAATCAAATATACATTTGTTTTTATAATTATTAATAATTTGTTTGTTATAATAATAATTAATATTGTGTTTTTGTTGAATGTTAGGAAAAAAAATTCAAACATGTATACATTCACAACACAATCACTGTACTTGGAGTTGTACCATTGCATTTGGCTAAATGTTTCTGTAAATCGCCTAAGAATTTCATGGTGTCGCCTAAGAATTTTTTGTAGTCTCGTCATTTGGCATCATGGCATCATGGCACCATGGCATCATGCGTGGCTAAAAATTTTGTAGTTTGTTCATCCTGGGTTCCTGTACCACCTGTTCCAATTGTACCACCTTTACCTCATGTACCACCGGTACCGCCTGTACCACCTGTTCCAAGGGTCCTTGGTACAACCCTTGCTAGAGGCTAAGTGTTACTGTAAATCGGCTAAGAACTTCATGGTCTTGGCCAAGAATTTTTTTGTAGTCGCATTATTTGGTATCATGGCATCATGGATGTCTAAAAATTTTGTCCTTGGTTTAAGTGCAATCATGTAGGGAAATATTTAAGGGTGATTTTGATTTTTTTTTTCAGACAACACACAAAACAATCAAATATACATTTGTTTTTATAATTATTAATAATTTGTTTGTTATAATAATAATTAATATTGTGTTTTTGTTGAATGTTAGGAAAAAAAAATTCAAACATGTATACATTCACAACACAATCCCTGTACTTGGAGTTGTACCATTGCATTTGGCTAAATGTTTCTGTAAATCGCCTAAGAATTTCATGGTGTCGCCTAAGAATTTTTTGTAGTCTCGTCATTTGGCATCATGGCATCATGGCACCATGGCATCATGCGTGGCTAAAAATTTTGTAGTTTGTTCATCCTGGGTTCCTGTACCACCTGTTCCAATTGTACCACCTTTACCTCATGTACCACCGGTACCGCCTGTACCACCTGTTCCAAGGGTCCTTGGTACAACCCTTGCTAGAGGCTAAGTGTTACTGTAAATCGGCTAAGAACTTCATGGTCTTGGCCAAGAATTTTTTTGTAGTCGCATTATTTGGTATCATGGCATCATGGATGGCTAAAAATTTTGTCCTTGGTTTAAGTGCAATCATGTAGGGAAATATTTAAGGGTGATTTTGATTTTTTTTCAGACAACACACAAAACAATCAAATATACATTTGTTTTTATAATTATTAATAATTTGTTTGTTATAATAATAATTAATATTGTGTTTTTGTTGAATGTTAGGAAAAAAAAATTCAAACATGTATACATTCACAACACAATCACTGTACTTGGAGTTGTACCATTGCATTTGGCTAAATGTTTCTGTAAATCGCCTAAGAATTTCATGGTGTCGCCTAAGAATTTTTTGTAGTCTCGTCATTTGGCATCATGGCATCATGGCACCATGGCATCATGCGTGGCTAAAAATTTTGTAGTTTGTTCATCCTGGGTTCCTGTACCACCTGTTCCAATTGTACCACCTTTACCTCATGTACCACCGGTACCGCCTGTACCACCTGTTCCAAGGGTCCTTGGTACAACCCTTGCTAGAGGCTAAGTGTTACTGTAAATCGGCTAAGAACTTCATGGTCTTGGCCAAGAATTTTTTTGTAGTCGCATTATTTGGTATCATGGCATCATGGATGGCTAAAAATTTTGTCCTTGGTTTAAGTGCAATCATGTAGGGAAATATTTAAGGGTGATTTTGATTTTTTTTCAGACAACACACAAAACAATCAAATATACATTTGTTTTTATAATTATTAATAATTTGTTTGTTATAATAATAATTAATATTGTGTTTTTGTTGAATGTTAGGAAAAAAAAATTCAAACATGTATACATTCACAACACAATCACTGTACTTGGAGTTGTACCATTGCATTTGGCTAAATGTTTCTGTAAATCGCCTAAGAATTTCATGGTGTCGCCTAAGAATTTTTTGTAGTCTCGTCATTTGGCATCATGGCATCATGGCATCATGGCACCATGGCACCATGGCATCATGCGTGGCTAAAAATTTTGTAGTTTGTTCATCCTGGGTTCCTGTACCACCTGTTCCAATTGTACCACCTTTACCTCATGTACCACCGGTACCGCCTGTACCACCTGTTCCAAGGGTCCTTGGTACAACCCTTGCTAGAGGCTAAGTGTTACTGTAAATCGGCTAAGAACTTCATGGTCTTGGCCAAGAATTTTTTTGTAGTCGCATTATTTGGTATCATGGCATCATGGATGGCTAAAAATTTTGTCCTTGGTTTAAGTGCAATCATGTAGGGAAATATTTAAGGGTGATTTTGATTTTTTTCAGACAACACACAAAACAATCAAATATACATTTGTTTTTATAATTATTAATAATTTGTTTGTTATAATAATAATTAATATTGTGTTTTTGTTGAATGTTAGGAAAAAAAAATTCAAACATGTATACATTCACAACACAATCACTGTACTTGGAGTTGTACCATTGCAAGTGGCTAAATGTTTCTGTAAATCGCCTAAGAATTTCATGGTGTCGCCTAAGAATTTTTTGTAGTCTCGTCATTTGGCATCATGGCATCATGGCACCATGGCATCATGCGTGGCTAAAAATTTTGTAGTTTGTTCATCCTGGGTTCCTGTACCACCTGTTCCAATTGTACCACCTTTACCTCATGTACCACCGGTACCGCCTGCACCACCTGTTCCAAGGGTCCTTGGTACAACCCTTGCTAGAGGCTAAGTGTTACTGTAAATCGGCTAAGAACTTCATGGTCTTGGCCAAGAATTTTTTTGTAGTCGCATTATTTGGTATCATGGCATCATGGATGGCTAAAAATTTTGTCCTTGGTTTAAGTGCAATCATGTAGGGAAATATTTAAGGGTGATTTTGATTTTTTTTCAGACAACACACAAAACAATCAAATATACAATTGTTTTTATAATTATTAATAATTTGTTTGTTATAATAATAATTAATATTGTGTTTTTGTTAAATGTTAGGAAAAAAAATTCAAACATGTATACATTCACAACACAATCACTGTACTTGGAGTTGTACCATTGCATTTGGCTAAATGTTTCTGTAAATCGCCTAAGAATTTCATGGTGTCGCCTAAGAATTTTTTGTAGTCTCGTCATTTGGCATCATGGCATCATGGCACCATGGCATCATGCGTGGCTAAAAATTTTGTAGTTTGTTCATCCTGGGTTCCTGTACCACCTGTTCCAATTGTACCACCTTTACCTCATGTACCACCGGTACCGCCTGTACCACCTGTTCCAAGGAGCCTTGGTACAACCCTTGCTAGAGGCTAAGTGTTACTGTAAATCGGCTAAGAACTTCATGGTCTTGGCCAAGAATTTTTTTGTAGTCGCATTATTTGGTATCATGGCATCATGGATGGCTAAAAATTTTGTCCTTGGTTTAAGTGCAATCATGTAGGGAAATATTTAAGGGTGATTTTGATTTTTTTTCAGACAACACACAAAACAATCAAATATACATTTGTTTTTATAATTATTAATAATTTGTTTGTTATAATAATAATTAATATTGTGTTTTTGTTGAATGTTAGGAAAAAAAAATTCAAACATGTATACATTCACAACACAATCACTGTACTTGGAGTTGTACCATTGCATTTGGCTAAATGTTTCTGTAAATCGCCTAAGAATTTCATGGTGTCGCCTAAGAATTTTTTGTAGTCTCGTCATTTGGCATCATGGCATCATGGCACCACGGCACCATGGCATCATGCGTGGCTAAAAATTTTGTAGTTTGTTCATCCTGGGTTCCTGTACCACCTGTTCCAATTGTACCACCTTTACCTCATGTACCACCGGTACCGCCTGTACCACCTGTTCCAAGGGTCCTTGGTACAACCCTTGCTAGAGGCTAAGTGTTACTGTAAATCGGCTAAGAACTTCATGG
This sequence comes from Eustalomyia histrio, assembly GCA_949748255.1. Classification (NCBI taxonomy): domain Eukaryota; kingdom Metazoa; phylum Arthropoda; class Insecta; order Diptera; family Anthomyiidae; genus Eustalomyia; species Eustalomyia histrio. The sequence goes on from OX456527.1 coordinate 121,636,146, forward strand.
TCTTGGCCAAGAATTTTTTTGTAGTCGCATTATTTGGTATCATGGCATCATGGATGGCTAAAAATTTTGTCCTTGGTTTAAGTGCAATCATGTAGGGAAATATTTAAGGGTGATTTTGATTTTTTTTCAGACAACACACAAAACAATCAAATATACATTTGTTTTTATAATTATTAATAATTTGTTTGTTATAATAATAATTAATATTGTGTTTTTGTTGAATGTTAGGAAAAAAAAATTCAAACATGTATACATTCACAACACAATCCCTGTACTTGGAGTTGTACCATTGCATTTGGCTAAATGTTTCTGTAAATCGCCTAAGAATTTCATGGTGTCGCCTAAGAATTTTTTGTAGTCTCGTCATTTGGCATCATGGCATCATGGCACCACGGCACCATGGCATCATGCGTGGCTAAAAATTTTGTAGTTTGTTCATCCTGGGTTCCTGTACCACCTGTTCCAATTGTACCACCTTTACCTCATGTACCACCGGTACCGCCTGTACCACCTGTTCCAAGGGTCCTTGGTACAACCCTTGCTAGAGGCTAAGTGTTACTGTAAATCGGCTAAGAACTTCATGGTCTTGGCCAAGAATTTTTTTGTAGTCGCATTATTTGGTATCATGGCATCATGGATGGCTAAAAATTTTGTCCTTGGTTTAAGTGCAATCATGTAGGGAAATATTTAAGGGTGATTTTGATTTTTTTTCAGACAACACACAAAACAATCAAATATACATTTGTTTTTATAATTATTAATAATTTGTTTGTTATAATAATAATTAATATTGTGTTTTTGTTGAATGTTAGAAAAAAAAAATTCAAACATGTATACATTCACAACACAATCACTGTACTTGGAGTTGTACCATTGCATTTGGCTAAATGTTTCTGTAAATCGCCTAAGAATTTCATGGTGTCGCCTAAGAATTTTTTGTAGTCTCGTCATTTGGCATCATGGCATCATGGCACCATGGCATCATGCGTGGCTAAAAATTTTGTAGTTTGTTCATCCTGGGTTCCTGTACCACCTGTTCCAATTGTACCACCTTTACCTCATGTACCACCGGTACCGCCTGTACCACCTGTTCCAAGGGTCCTTGGTACAACCCTTGCTAGAGGCTAAGTGTTACTGTAAATCGGCTAAGAACTTCATGGTCTTGGCCAAGAATTTTTTTGTAGTCGCATTATTTGGTATCATGGCATCATGGATGTCTAAAAATTTTGTCCTTGGTTTAAGTGCAATCATGTAGGGAAATATTTAAGGGTGATTTTGATTTTTTTTTTCAGACAACACACAAAACAATCAAATATACATTTGTTTTTATAATTATTAATAATTTGTTTGTTATAATAATAATTAATATTGTGTTTTTGTTGAATGTTAGGAAAAAAAAATTCAAACATGTATACATTCACAACACAATCCCTGTACTTGGAGTTGTACCATTGCATTTGGCTAAATGTTTCTGTAAATCGCCTAAGAATTTCATGGTGTCGCCTAAGAATTTTTTGTAGTCTCGTCATTTGGCATCATGGCATCATGGCACCATGGCATCATGCGTGGCTAAAAATTTTGTAGTTTGTTCATCCTGGGTTCCTGTACCACCTGTTCCAATTGTACCACCTTTACCTCATGTACCACCGGTACCGCCTGTACCACCTGTTCCAAGGGTCCTTGGTACAACCCTTGCTAGAGGCTAAGTGTTACTGTAAATCGGCTAAGAACTTCATGGTCTTGGCCAAGAATTTTTTTGTAGTCGCATTATTTGGTATCATGGCATCATGGATGGCTAAAAATTTTGTCCTTGGTTTAAGTGCAATCATGTAGGGAAATATTTAAGGGTGATTTTGATTTTTTTTCAGACAACACACAAAACAATCAAATATACATTTGTTTTTATAATTATTAATAATTTGTTTGTTATAATAATAATTAATATTGTGTTTTTGTTGAATGTTAGGAAAAAAAAATTCAAACATGTATACATTCACAACACAATCACTGTACTTGGAGTTGTACCATTGCATTTGGCTAAATGTTTCTGTAAATCGCCTAAGAATTTCATGGTGTCGCCTAAGAATTTTTTGTAGTCTCGTCATTTGGCATCATGGCATCATGGCACCATGGCATCATGCGTGGCTAAAAATTTTGTAGTTTGTTCATCCTGGGTTCCTGTACCACCTGTTCCAATTGTACCACCTTTACCTCATGTACCACCGGTACCGCCTGTACCACCTGTTCCAAGGGTCCTTGGTACAACCCTTGCTAGAGGCTAAGTGTTACTGTAAATCGGCTAAGAACTTCATGGTCTTGGCCAAGAATTTTTTTGTAGTCGCATTATTTGGTATCATGGCATCATGGATGGCTAAAAATTTTGTCCTTGGTTTAAGTGCAATCATGTAGGGAAATATTTAAGGGTGATTTTGATTTTTTTTCAGACAACACACAAAACAATCAAATATACATTTGTTTTTATAATTATTAATAATTTGTTTGTTATAATAATAATTAATATTGTGTTTTTGTTGAATGTTAGGAAAAAAAAATTCAAACATGTATACATTCACAACACAATCCCTGTACTTGGAGTTGTACCATTGCATTTGGCTAAATGTTTCTGTAAATCGCCTAAGAATTTCATGGTGTCGCCTAAGAATTTTTTGTAGTCTCGTCATTTGGCATCATGGCATCATGGCACCATGGCATCATGCGTGGCTAAAAATTTTGTAGTTTGTTCATCCTGGGTTCCTGTACCACCTGTTCCAATTGTACCACCTTTACCTCATGTACCACCGGTACCGCCTGTACCACCTGTTCCAAGGGTCCTTGGTACAACCCTTGCTAGAGGCTAAGTCTTACTGTAAATCGGCTAAGAACTTCATGGTCTTGGCCAAGAATTTTTTTGTAGTCGCATTATTTGGTATCATGGCATCATGGATGGCTAAAAATTTTGTCCTTGGTTTAAGTGCAATCATGTAGGGAAATATTTAAGGGTGATTTTGATTTTTTTCAGACAACACACAAAACAATCAAATATACATTTGTTTTTATAATTATTAATAATTTGTTTGTTATAATAATAATTAATATTGTGTTTTTGTTGAATGTTAGGAAAAAAAAATTCAAACATGTATACATTCACAACACAATCACTGTACTTGGAGTTGTACCATTGCATTTGGCTAAATGTTTCTGTAAATCGCCTAAGAATTTCATGGTGTCGCCTAAGAATTTTTTGTAGTCTCGTCATTTGGCATCATGGCACCATGGCATCATGCGTGGCTAAAAATTTTGTAGTTTGTTCATCCTGGGTTCCTGTACCACCTGTTCCAATTGTACCACCTTTACCTCATGTACCACCGGTACCGCCTGTACCACCTGTTCCAAGGGTCCTTGGTACAACCCTTGCTAGAGGCTAAGTGTTACTGTAAATCGGCTAAGAACTTCATGGTCTTGGCCAAGAATTTTTTTGTAGTCGCATTATTTGGTATCATGGCATCATGGATGGCTAAAAATTTTGTCCTTGGTTTAAGTGCAATCATGTAGGGAAATATTTAAGGGTGATTTTGATTTTTTTCAGACAACACACAAAACAATCAAATATACATTTGTTTTTATAATTATTAATAATTTGTTTGTTATAATAATAATTAATATTGTGTTTTTGTTGAATGTTAGGAAAAAAAAATTCAAACATGTATACATTCACAACACAATCACTGTACTTGGAGTTGTACCATTGCAAGTGGCTAAATGTTTCTGTAAATCGCCTAAGAATTTCATGGTGTCGCCTAAGAATTTTTTGTAGTCTCGTCATTTGGCATCATGGCATCATGGCACCATGGCATCATGCGTGGCTAAAAATTTTGTAGTTTGTTCATCCTGGGTTCCTGTACCACCTGTTCCAATTGTACCACCTTTACCTCATGTACCACCGGTACCGCCTGCACCACCTGTTCCAAGGGTCCTTGGTACAACCCTTGCTAGAGGCTAAGTGTTACTGTAAATCGGCTAAGAACTTCATGGTCTTGGCCAAGAATTTTTTTGTAGTCGCATTATTTGGTATCATGGCATCATGGATGGCTAAAAATTTTGTCCTTGGTTTAAGTGCAATCATGTAGGGAAATATTTAAGGGTGATTTTGATTTTTTTTCAGACAACACACAAAACAATCAAATATACAATTGTTTTTATAATTATTAATAATTTGTTTGTTATAATAATAATTAATATTGTGTTTTTGTTAAATGTTAGGAAAAAAAATTCAAACATGTATACATTCACAACACAATCACTGTACTTGGAGTTGTACCATTGCATTTGGCTAAATGTTTCTGTAAATCGCCTAAGAATTTCATGGTGTCGCCTAAGAATTTTTTGTAGTCTCGTCATTTGGCATCATGGCATCATGGCACCATGGCATCATGCGTGGCTAAAAATTTTGTAGTTTGTTCATCCTGGGTTCCTGTACCACCTGTTCCAATTGTACCACCTTTACCTCATGTACCACCGGTACCGCCTGTACCACCTGTTCCAAGGAGCCTTGGTACAACCCTTGCTAGAGGCTAAGTGTTACTGTAAATCGGCTAAGAACTTCATGGTCTTGGCCAAGAATTTTTTTGTAGTCGCATTATTTGGTATCATGGCATCATGGATGGCTAAAAATTTTGTCCTTGGTTTAAGTGCAATCATGTAGGGAAATATTTAAGGGTGATTTTGATTTTTTTTCAGACAACACACAAAACAATCAAATATACATTTGTTTTTATAATTATTAATAATTTGTTTGTTATAATAATAATTAATATTGTGTTTTTGTTGAATGTTAGGAAAAAAAAATTCAAACATGTATACATTCACAACACAATCACTGTACTTGGAGTTGTACCATTGCATTTGGCTAAATGTTTCTGTAAATCGCCTAAGAATTTCATGGTGTCGCCTAAGAATTTTTTGTAGTCTCGTCATTTGGCATCATGGCATCATGGCACCACGGCACCATGGCATCATGCGTGGCTAAAAATTTTGTAGTTTGTTCATCCTGGGTTCCTGTACCACCTGTTCCAATTGTACCACCTTTACCTCATGTACCACCGGTACCGCCTGTACCACCTGTTCCAAGGGTCCTTGGTACAACCCTTGCTAGAGGCTAAGTGTTACTGTAAATCGGCTAAGAACTTCATGGTCTTGGCCAAGAATTTTTTTGTAGTCGCATTATTTGGTATCATGGCATCATGGATGGCTAAAAATTTTGTCCTTGGTTTAAGTGCAATCATGTAGGGAAATATTTAAGGGTGATTTTGATTTTTTTTCAGACAACACACAAAACAATCAAATATACATTTGTTTTTATAATTATTAATAATTTGTTTGTTATAATAATAATTAATATTGTGTTTTTGTTGAATGTTAGGAAAAAAAAATTCAAACATGTATACATTCACAACACAATCCCTGTACTTGGAGTTGTACCATTGCATTTGGCTAAATGTTTCTGTAAATCGCCTAAGAATTTCATGGTGTCGCCTAAGAATTTTTTGTAGTCTCGTCATTTGGCATCATGGCATCATGGCACCATGGCACCATGGCATCATGCGTGGCTAAAAATTTTGTAGTTTGTTCATCCTGGGTTCCTGTACCACCTGTTCCAATTGTACCACCTTTACCTCATGTACCACCGGTACCGCCTGTACCACCTGTTCCAAGGGTCCTTGGTACAACCCTTGCTAGAGGCTAAGTGTTACTGTAAATCGGCTAAGAACTTCATGGTCTTGGCCAAGAATTTTTTTGTAGTCGCATTATTTGGTATCATGGCATCATGGATGGCTAAAAATTTTGTCCTTGGTTTAAGTGCAATCATGTAGGGAAATATTTAAGGGTGATTTTGATTTTTTTTCAGACAACACACAAAACAATCAAATATACATTTGTTTTTATAATTATTAATAATTTGTTTGTTATAATAATAATTAATATTGTGTTTTTGTTGAATGTTAGAAAAAAAAAATTCAAACATGTATACATTCACAACACAATCACTGTACTTGGAGTTGTACCATTGCATTTGGCTAAATGTTTCTGTAAATCGCCTAAGAATTTCATGGTGTCGCCTAAGAATTTTTTGTAGTCTCGTCATTTGGCATCATGGCATCATGGCACCATGGCACCATGGCATCATGCGTGGCTAAAAATTTTGTAGTTTGTTCATCCTGGGTTCCTGTACCACCTGTTCCAATTGTACCACCTTTACCTCATGTACCACCGGTACCGCCTGTACCACCTGTTCCAAGGGTCCTTGGTACAACCCTTGCTAGAGGCTAAGTGTTACTGTAAATCGGCTAAGAACTTCATGGTCTTGGCCAAGAATTTTTTTGTAGTCGCATTATTTGGTATCATGGCATCATGGATGGCTAAAAATTTTGTCCTTGGTTTAAGTGCAATCATGTAGGGAAATATTTAAGGGTGATTTTGATTTTTTTTCAGACAACACACAAAACAATCAAATATACATTTGTTTTTATAATTATTAATAATTTGTTTGTTATAATAATAATTAATATTGTGTTTTTGTTGAATGTTAGGAAAAAAAAATTCAAACATGTATACATTCACAACACAATCCCTGTACTTGGAGTTGTACCATTGCATTTGGCTAAATGTTTCTGTAAATCGCCTAAGAATTTCATGGTGTCGCCTAAGAATTTTTTGTAGTCTCGTCATTTGGCATCATGGCATCATGGCACCATGGCATCATGCGTGGCTAAAAATTTTGTAGTTTGTTCATCCTGGGTTCCTGTACCACCTGTTCCAATTGTACCACCTTTACCTCATGTACCACCGGTACCGCCTGTACCACCTGTTCCAAGGGTCCTTGGTACAACCCTTGCTAGAGGCTAAGTGTTACTGTAAATCGGCTAAGAACTTCATGGTCTTGGCCAAGAATTTTTTTGTAGTCGCATTATTTGGTATCATGGCATCATGGATGGCTAAAAATTTTGTCCTTGGTTTAAGTGCAATCATGTAGGGAAATATTTAAGGGTGATTTTGATTTTTTTTCAGACAACACACAAAACAATCAAATATACATTTGTTTTTATAATTATTAATAATTTGTTTGTTATAATAATAATTAATATTGTGTTTTTGTTGAATGTTAGGAAAAAAAAATTCAAACATGTATACATTCACAACACAATCACTGTACTTGGAGTTGTACCATTGCATTTGGCTAAATGTTTCTGTAAATCGCCTAAGAATTTCATGGTGTCGCCTAAGAATTTTTTGTAGTCTCGTCATTTGGCATCATGGCATCATGGCATCATGGCACCATGGCATCATGCGTGGCTAAAAATTTTGTAGTTTGTTCATCCTGGGTTCCTGTACCACCTGTTCCAATTGTACCACCTTTACCTCATGTACCACCGGTACCGCCTGTACCACCTGTTCCAAGGGTCCTTGGTACAACCCTTGCTAGAGGCTAAGTGTTACTGTAAATCGGCTAAGAACTTCATGGTCTTGGCCAAGAATTTTTTTGTAGTCGCATTATTTGGTATCATGGCATCATGGATGGCTAAAAATTTTGTCCTTGGTTTAAGTGCAATCATGTAGGGAAATATTTAAGGGTGATTTTGATTTTTTTCAGACAACACACAAAACAATCAAATATACATTTGTTTTTATAATTATTAATAATTTGTTTGTTATAATAATAATTAATATTGTGTTTTTGTTGAATGTTAGGAAAAAAAAATTCAAACATGTATACATTCACAACACAATCACTGTACTTGGAGTTGTACCATTGCAAGTGGCTAAATGTTTCTGTAAATCGCCTAAGAATTTCATGGTGTCGCCTAAGAATTTTTTGTAGTCTCGTCATTTGGCATCATGGCATCATGGCACCATGGCATCATGCGTGGCTAAAAATTTTGTAGTTTGTTCATCCTGGGTTCCTGTACCACCTGTTCCAATTGTACCACCTTTACCTCATGTACCACCGGTACCGCCTGTACCACCTGTTCCAAGGGTCCTTGGTACAACCCTTGCTAGAGGCTAAGTGTTACTGTAAATCGGCTAAGAACTTCATGGTCTTGGCCAAGAATTTTTTTGTAGTCGCATTATTTGGTATCATGGCATCATGGATGGCTAAAAATTTTGTCCTTGGTTTAAGTGCAATCATGTAGGGAAATATTTAAGGGTGATTTTGATTTTTTTTCAGACAACACACAAAACAATCAAATATACATTTGTTTTTATAATTATTAATAATTTGTTTGTTATAATAATAATTAATATTGTGTTTTTGTTGAATGTTAGAAAAAAAAAATTCAAACATGTATACATTCACAACACAATCACTGTACTTGGAGTTGTACCATTGCATTTGGCTAAATGTTTCTGTAAATCGCCTAAGAATTTCATGGTGTCGCCTAAGAATTTTTTGTAGTCTCGTCATTTGGCATCATGGCATCATGGCACCATGGCACCATGGCATCATGCGTGGCTAAAAATTTTGTAGTTTGTTCATCCTGGGTTCCTGTACCACCTGTTCCAATTGTACCACCTTTACCTCATGTACCACCGGTACCGCCTGTACCACCTGTTCCAAGGGTCCTTGGTACAACCCTTGCTAGAGGCTAAGTGTTACTGTAAATCGGCTAAGAACTTCATGGTCTTGGCCAAGAATTTTTTTGTAGTCGCATTATTTGGTATCATGGCATCATGGATGGCTAAAAATTTTGTCCTTGGTTTAAGTGCAATCATGTAGGGAAATATTTAAGGGTGATTTTGATTTTTTTTCAGACAACACACAAAACAATCAAATATACATTTGTTTTTATAATTATTAATAATTTGTTTGTTATAATAATAATTAATATTGTGTTTTTGTTGAATGTTAGGAAAAAAAATTCAAACATGTATACATTCACAACACAATCACTGTACTTGGAGTTGTACCATTGCATTTGGCTAAATGTTTCTGTAAATCGCCTAAGAATTTCATGGTGTCGCCTAAGAATTTTTTGTAGTCTCGTCATTTGGCATCATGGCATCATGGCACCATGGCACCATGGCATCATGCGTGGCTAAAAATTTTGTAGTTTGTTCATCCTGGGTTCCTGTACCACCTGTTCCAATTGTACCACCTTTACCTCATGTACCACCGGTACCGCCTGTACCACCTGTTCCAAGGGTCCTTGGTACAACCCTTGCTAGAGGCTAAGTGTTACTGTAAATCGGCTAAGAACTTCATGGTCTTGGCCAAGAATTTTTTTGTAGTCGCATTATTTGGTATCATGGCATCATGGATGGCTAAAAATTTTGTCCTTGGTTTAAGTGCAATCATGTAGGGAAATATTTAAGGGTGATTTTGATTTTTTTTCAGACAACACACAAAACAATCAAATATACATTTGTTTTTATAATTATTAATAATTTGTTTGTTATAATAATAATTAATATTGTGTTTTTGTTAAATGTTAGGAAAAAAAATTCAAACATGTATACATTCACAACACAATCACTGTACTTGGAGTTGTACCATTGCATTTGGCTAAATGTTTCTGTAAATCGCCTAAGAATTTCATGGTGTCGCCTAAGAATTTTTTGTAGTCTCGTCATTTGGCATCATGGCATCATGGCACCATGGCATCATGCGTGGCTAAAAATTTTGTAGTTTGTTCATCCTGGGTTCCTGTACCACCTGTTCCAATTGTACCACCTTTACCTCATGTACCACCGGTACCGCCTGTACCACCTGTTCCAAGGGTCCTTGGTACAACCCTTGCTAGAGGCTAAGTGTTACTGTAAATCGGCTAAGAACTTCATGGTCTTGGCCAAGAATTTTTTTGTAGTCGCATTATTTGGTATCATGGCATCATGGATGGCTAAAAATTTTGTCCTTGGTTTAAGTGCAATCATGTAGGGAAATATTTAAGGGTGATTTTGATTTTTTTTCAGACAACACACAAAACAATCAAATATACATTTGTTTTTATAATTATTAATAATTTGTTTGTTATAATAATAATTAATATTGTGTTTTTGTTGAATGTTAGGAAAAAAAAATTCAAACATGTATACATTCACAACACAATCACTGTACTTGGAGTTGTACCATTGCAAGTGGCTAAATGTTTCTGTAAATCGCCTAAGAATTTCATGGTGTCGCCTAAGAATTTTTTGTAGTCTCGTCATTTGGCATCATGGCATCATGGCACCATGGCATCATGCGTGGCTAAAAATTTTGTAGTTTGTTCATCCTGGGTTCCTGTACCACCTGTTCCAATTGTACCACCTTTACCTCATGTACCACCGGTACCGCCTGTACCACCTGTTCCAAGGGTCCTTGGTACAACCCTTGCTAGAGGCTAAGTGTTACTGTAAATCGGCTAAGAACTTCATGGTCTTGGCCAAGAATTTTTTTGTAGTCGCATTATTTGGTATCATGGCATCATGGATGGCTAAAAATTTTGTCCTTGGTTTAAGTGCAATCATGTAGGGAAATATTTAAGGGTGATTTTGATTTTTTTTTCAGACAACACACAAAACAATCAAATATACATTTGTTTTTATAATTATTAATAATTTGTTTGTTATAATAATAATTAATATTGTGTTTTTGTTGAATGTTAGGAAAAAAAATTCAAACATGTATACATTCACAACACAATCACTGTACTTGGAGTTGTACCATTGCATTTGGCTAAATGTTTCTGTAAATCGCCTAAGAATTTCATGGTGTCGCCTAAGAATTTTTTGTAGTCTCGTCATTTGGCATCATGGCATCATGGCACCATGGCACCATGGCATCATGCGTGGCTAAAAATTTTGTAGTTTGTTCATCCTGGGTTCCTGTACCACCTGTTCCAATTGTACCACCTTTACCTCATGTACCACCGGTACCGCCTGTACCACCTGTTCCTAGGGTCCTTGGTACAACCCTTGCTAGAGGCTAAGTGTTACTGTAAATCGGCTAAGAACTTCATGGTCTTGGCCAAGAATTTTTTTGTAGTCGCATTATTTGGTATCATGGCATCATGGATGGCTAAAAATTTTGTCCTTGGTTTAAGTGCAATCATGTAGGGAAATATTTAAGGGTGATTTTGATTTTTTTTCAGACAACACACAAAACAATCAAATATACATTTGTTTTTATAATTATTAATAATTTGTTTGTTATAATAATAATTAATATTGTGTTTTTGTTGAATGTTAGGAAAAAAAATTCAAACATGTATACATTCACAACACAATCACTGTACTTGGAGTTGTACCATTGCATTTGGCTAAATGTTTCTGTAAATCGCCTAAGAATTTCATGGTGTCGCCTAAGAATTTTTTGTAGTCTCGTCATTTGGCATCATGGCATCATGGCACCATGGCATCATGCGTGGCTAAAAATTTTGTAGTTTGTTCATCCTGGGTTCCTGTACCACCTGTTCCAATTGTACCACCTTTACCTCATGTACCACCGGTACCGCCTGTACCACCTGTTCCAAGGGTCCTTGGTACAACCCTTGCTAGAGGCTAAGTGTTACTGTAAATCGGCTAAGAACTTCATGGTCTTGGCCAAGAATTTTTTTGTAGTCGCATTATTTGGTATCATGGCATCATGGATGGCTAAAAATTTTGTCCTTGGTTTAAGTGCAATCATGTAGGGAAATATTTAAGGGTGATTTTGATTTTTTTTCAAATATACATTTGTTTTTATAATTATTAATAATTTGTTTGTTATAATAATAATTAATATTGTGTTTTTGTTGAATGTTAGGAAAAAAAATTCAAACATGTATACATTCACAACACAATCACTGTACTTGGAGTTGTACCATTGCATTTGGCTAAATGTTTCTGTAAATCGCCTAAGAATTTCATGGTGTCGCCTAAGAATTTTTTGTAGTCTCGTCATTTGGCATCATGGCATCATGGCACCATGGCACCATGGCATCATGCGTGGCTAAAAATTTTGTAGTTTGTTCATCCTGGGTTCCTGTACCACCTGTTCCAATTGTACCACCTTTACCTCATGTACCACCGGTACCGCCTGTACCACCTGTTCCAAGGGTCCTTGGTACAACCCTTGCTAGAGGCTAAGTCTTACTGTAAATCGGCTAAGAACTTCATGGTCTTGGCCAAGAATTTTTTTGTAGTCGCATTATTTGGTATCATGGCATCATGGATGGCTAAAAATTTTGTCCTTGGTTTAAGTGCAATCATGTAGGGAAATATTTAAGGGTGATTTTGATTTTTTTTCAGACAACACACAAAACAATCAAATATACATTTGTTTTTATAATTATTAATAATTTGTTTGTTATAATAATAATTAATATTGTGTTTTTGTTGAATGTTAGGAAAAAAAAATTCAAACATGTATACATTCACAACACAATCACTGTACTTGGAGTTGTACCATTGCATTTGGCTAAATGTTTCTGTAAATCGCCTAAGAATTTCATGGTGTCGCCTAAGAATTTTTTGTAGTCTCGTCATTTGGCATCATGGCATCATGGCACCATGGCACCATGGCATCATGCGTGGCTAAAAATTTTGTAGTTTGTTCATCCTGGGTTCCTGTACCACCTGTTCCAATTGTACCACCTTTACCTTATGTACCACCGGTACCGCCTGTACCACCTGTTCCAAGGGTCCTTGGTACAACCCTTGCTAGAGGCTAAGTGTTACTGTAAATCGGCTAAGAACTTCATGGTCTTGGCCAAGAATTTTTTTGTAGTCGCATTATTTGGTATCATGGCATCATGGATGGCTAAAAATTTTGTTCTTGGTTTAAGTGCAATCATGTAGGGAAATATTTAAGGGTGATTTTGATTTTTTTTCAGACAACACACAAAACAATCAAATATACATTTGTTTTTATAATTATTAATAATTTGTTTGTTATAATAATAATTAATATTGTGTTTTTGTTGAATGTTAGGAAAAAAAATTCAAACATGTATACATTCACAACACAATCACTGTACTTGGAGTTGTACCATTGCATTTGGCTAAATGTTTCTGTAAATCGCCTAAGAATTTCATGGTGTCGCCTAAGAATTTCCTGTTCCTGTACCACCTGTTCCAATTGTACCACCGGTGGTACAGGAGACCACCGGTACCGCCTGTACCACCTGTTCCAAGGGTCCTTGGTCCTTTTGGTATCATGGTCCATTGGTCCATTTGGTATCATGGCATCATGGGTGGCTAAAAATTTTGTTGTTTGTTTATTCTGGTTTATAGGGTCCTTGGTTTAAGTGCAATCATGTAGGGAAATATTTGAGGGTGATTTAAAGATCCACACTCTAAAAAATGTTTGAAGATTTACTACAATAAAATTGGTAAATTTTTATGTAATATTACGAAAATTCGGTAAATACAAACACCAAATGCGTAAATATATTTTGTGAACACTTTCATATACAATAATACACACAAAAAGTATTTTTATAATATGTCTACAATTAAACACTTTGTGCCTAAAATTAGTATTATTTTTTTAAATTAAAATTTCACTCACAAATTTTGTACTTATACTATATTAGAATGATAATAAATATTTTGACATTTTGACATTTTAAAATTAGAAAATATAAAAAATTAAAAAAAGCAAAAAACGTATAAATATCAAATTCATTTATACTACGTCCATACAACAGAAGAAACTGAAATACAATTTTCAAATACATGGTCCACATATTTTCAAGACAACAGGCATCTTTGTAAGTGCACGGATGACTAAAATCTATTTATCTCAGCAAAAACATGCCATCAAATACTTACCAGGCTATTTACTCGCTTAATTACTTTTGTTCGCGATGTCCCAAAAGTAATGAGTGGTCATTATCTTCTCGCTTACAAAAAACACAAAGTAATGGGTGGTCATTACCCTCTCGCTTACGAACAGCCAAAAAATAATGGGTACCCATTACTTTTTGTACATCGCGAACAAAAGTAATTAAGCAAGTAAATAGCCTGGTAAGTAGTTGATACCATGTTTTTGCTGGGATCTGCAAAGGTTGCTCTTTAAGCTGAATTTTATTTTTAAATAATTGTTAATAAATCATAAATGTATGAAATAAAAATAAATTTTTGTTCTTATAAATCAAATGTTTTTGCGCAGTTTAGTTTAAAGCGTTGCCTTGGTAAATATACGCATTTTTTGGTATTTTTGCGTATTTAAAAATTCATTTGTAGGCATTTCATGCGTATATTTACACTTCAAATAGATTTTTACGCACAATTTTAGTAAATTTGGGAATTATTTTTAAAATTTCATTTAATTATTACTCACTTTCGATGTAAAATTACCCATTTTGTGTGCATCAACTTACGCATAATGTGTGTATTTTTTTTCGTTTGCGCACACAGAGTAAATTTACTCCATTTATAGTAGGACTACAGTTTCCTACTATAAGTTGGGTAAATTTCAACAGAAATTAATTAGAGTGCAATAAGGATATTAAAAGTTTTTTTTTTTTAATTGCTGTTATAACACTTAAATTTTTTAAAAATGTGGAGACCGACTAAAAATAGCGCTGGCGGCGAAAGCCCAAAACTCTTGTACACGATCGAAATACGGTCCGATTTTCTTTAAATTTGGAGCCGTGATTTGGCTCCATGCCTATATAACGTTCACATCTCACATCCTATATAATGTTCACATCTCAGTTATTTAAGGGTTTGTGTGTCTAAATACCATTTCAGCCCAATTTATAAGGGATTGTTTTTTTGGAATGTAGACCCAAATCTGTCCAAATTCAGGTTCATATTTTCGTACTATAGTTCAAAGTTTGATTCTTAGTCGATTAGTATACCATAAGATGGGCCTTAGTCTGCTATTTTTCAGCACAATCTAATTTTACCCCGCCCAAGTAGGCGTGTGGGGTATAATAATCCTAAACTGTCACGTAAAAAACTTATTGTGTTTACCAGCTAATGTTATGCCATAACTTTTGTATTATTCTACATAATTTTGTGCCACAGTGTAAGATTTAAACTAAAATTATTTATGAATGACAGTTTTTAATTTCATATCAAAATATAAATATTAATAATAAATCAAAAAAAAATTAATCAAAATTTTCCTACAATCTACTAAAAAGTACAAATTTATGAATGAAACTCACGTTTTGGTGTTGATAATTTTAGTTTAATGAACTAAACTTTTGAAATTTTTATCAAACAAATTAAATAAAACAATAAAGTATTTGTGTAAAAAGTAAAGCTGTTTAAACTATTTGTTTTTGTGTAGGCCATAGCAATTTTTCCTTAAATTAATTACAAATTTGTTTAAAACTCACGTTTTATTATATTTCACTACTGTATGTTACAGGTTGGTTGAAAAGTTCCTGCGCTCGAAATGAAAGAATACTGTTTTTGTTAGGAAATATATTTTTTTATTCAATATAATCTCCTAGAAGCTCAATACACTTGTTCCAATGATCTTCCAATAATTTTATCCCATCCTTATAATGGGTTTCCGGAAGCTCGCCAAAATAATCGTCTACGGCTGCTATGGCCTCTTCATTCGACGAAAAATGCTTTCCACGAAGGAATTGTTTGAGATTTCTGAAGAGATAGTAGTAACTGTGAGCCAAATTTTGTGAATACGGTGGATGTTCAAGCAATTCGTACTTTAAATTGATTTTTTTTCTTCTTTAAACCAGGTCTTTTCTCACGAATTTTTTCATCCAGCTGATCCAAAAGGCTGCAATAATATTCAGAGTTGATTGTTTTACCTTTCTGAAGATAATCAATCAACAAAATTCCTTTTGCATCCAAAAAAAACTGATGCTCGTTGTGACTTCATCTGCTTTGGAGCTGAACAACCAGCTTCAGTCCACTGTAAACGTTCTTGTTTCAATTTAGGATCATGGTGGTAGATCCAAGTCTCATTCATAGTTATAAAACGACGCAAGAAGTTGGTTTTATTCGGCTTAAAACGCTCCAAATTACGCTGAGAAATTTGTTTTCGATCCAGTTTTTCTTGAATTGTTAATGTGTGCGGCACTAACTTTCCAAACACTTTTTTCATACGTAATTCTTCATGTAAAATATGGAGTACTCGTTCGTCTGAGATGCCTATGTCATTAGCAATTTCACGCTTAGTCAAACTTGGATCTTCACTAACGATATTATGTGCATGCTCAATGATTTCTGCTGTGGTTGCAGTTTTTGGTCGTGGATTGTCTTTAAGGCTGGTACGACCACGTTTAAATTCACCAGCCCAAAATTCAACCGTGCGTTTTGAAGGTGAGGACTCCTTATACACTTCTAACAATTGTTCATAAATTTCCTTTGCTTTTAAACCCTTCAAAACAAAGAATCTAATGACTGCACGATATAGAATTTTTTCCATATTAAAAAAAATCAGTGACACGTCAATTTAAAATGGCTTGTAAACAAAGAAAGAATTCACAGAATGACTTGCAACTTTGCATGTGTTCTCAGGACAGTTATACCAACTTGAGAAGAAAAAAAAATTTGGAGCCAGCAGTGCCATCTCTTGGTGAGCGCAGAAACTTTTCAACCAACCTGTATATTTCCCTCTAATGGTATACATTTTTTTGTATAAAACGTGTCAATAGTTAAAAACATTTATAGGTTTTTTACAAAATTTTGTAACATTGTTTTCTTTCTTGATGATTTTTACACTAAAATTTTATATACAAATTCTTATGCAATATATTGAAACAAAGAATTGTTTTTTGTCTGGCTGTAAAGTATTAGAAGTAAGAATGGTTTTTCTATAAATACTATAAAAACGTACAAAAGCGGGTTTAGAAACTTTTTTAAAGTTTCTTATTAAACAATACAGAATGGAAGAATATTTAGCCATTTTGTTAGTAGTACTAATAACCAGGAGTTATAGCTATCCTGTGGATTATTTTAGTACTCCTGTATGTGGCAAATTTCAAAGTTACTATAAAACATTTCCCAATATAGAAACTTTAATGATGGATAGTAAATATACCGGAAGGGGTAAGTGTTTAAAATCGTGTTTTTTGCAAATACCTTGCTCATATTATATTTTTTTTCTAATTTAAAGATTGGTGGTTGGTGCAATTTTCCGAATGTCAAAATCCCAACATAGCCTGTCCGCTAATTTATCAACCGATATGTGCTTATTCGAATATTTTAAATCAGTTCAAAACATTTACCAATGAATGTTTTTTGAATGTTGAAAATATTAAAACAGGCATTGGTAAGTGGTAATATTTAAAAATGATTTCGTAAATCAATCTTTTGGTAAAGTAATCAGTTCCACAGAACGAGTTAAAGAACAACTTATACGATTTTATCATCGATATTTAAAAGCAAGTGGTTCTTTAACTTCAAACTAGAACATTTATTATATAAATCAACTCTGAAATCTAGGATCATGTAAACCAGGAAGTACAAATGTAAAGTATGGCGAGACTGATTTTTTGTTTTTAAGGAGGCCTTCGTGGACATTAAGGTTTCGGAACCCGGAGTCAAAAGTAATACTACCAAAAAAATTAAGCTGTTTTTTGAGTTTTTTTTGTTAATTTAATTATTTGTATTTAATTTATAACTAAATTGATTTGAAATAAATAAAAATTAGAATAATAATTTTAATATCAAATTTTTTTTTATTAAAAATCAATTTAGTTATTAGAGCTCGTTTTGAAAATGTAAATTTTGTTATATTTTTTCATATCATAATTTTTAAGAATGTATTAAGATACAAAAAAATTAAGGGTACAATTTTTTTTTAAAAAATTTTAACTCCATCACCTCTTTTAGGGCCGCTAAAAACGCTGATTTTTTGATACTTTTTTCTACAGTAAAAAATCCATGAGCGCTTTGTTTTAGGACCCCAGAGTGCATAAAAAAAATTTAAAGAATAAAAAAATTGTTCAATAATTTTTAAATTTGATTCCCACCCGTTAAGAAATTATTCAGATTCCTAAGTAATTTTAATTAACCTGATGACTTGGAAAAAATTATTTTAAATTGAATAGTTTGAATACAATTGAAAAGTCATTTTAATACAGAATTTTTAAAGCTTAAAAATAATTTTTACATTTAAAAAAAATATTATTAACATTTTTTGAAAACAAAAAATTACTTTTACAGTTCTTTAAAAAAAAAAAATAATTTTAAATTTTTTGAAAAATTTAGTTTTCACATTTTTTGAAAAAATCCGCTCTTTTGTTTCCTAAATGAGGTAAAAATAAAAAAAATTTCACTATTAATATTTGTTGACAAAATAGTTTATAAACCACGATGATGTCCATGTACATTTTTGAAATGAACTCCAACAGTTTTAAATCAAATATAAATTATATTTGAACAAATTTTTATTATAAATTATTTTATGAAAAAATTAATTTCGTCAACCATCTCGCCAAACGCTACATTTGTACTTTTTTGTATACATGTACCTTTATAATATATTTTTTTCTTCAAAAAGGTGTAAAAAGAACTACCTTCGATAAATTTCGCTGGGAAATATTTAAACCTTAGGAGAATTTAATGTTTATATATTTTGTAATTTTCAACAGGTTGGATTGAAGCATTTAAATTTGAGTGTCCAACGTATTCGCAAAATAATCCATCATATGATTATTTAACTTCATCATATATAACGATAGCCACAACGATATCGCCAGTACAAACATATACCGTGGGATATTCCAATGAAACTACACAAGAACCTATAACATTATATGAAGAAATGACAACTTCAGAAGGAAATGTAACAGAGGAAATCTCGCAGGAACCTAATTCTACAGAAGAGACAATTACAACGGCTGATACTACAACTGCAGAGGGAAATGTTACGGACGAATCTACAGTAACAGAGGCAATATCGGAGGAACCTATTTCTACCGAAGAGACAACCACAACGGATGATGCTCTAGCTACAGAAGAAACATCAAATTCAGATGAAACAACTACTACAGAAGAGGCAACCACACAGACGGAGGAATCTACAGTAACAGAAGAGGCAACCACACATACGGAGGAATCTACAGTAACAGAAGAAATATCGGAGGAACCTATTTCTACAGAAGAGGCAATCACAACAGAAGAAACTTCAAGTACGGATGAAACATCAAGTACGGATGAAACATCCACTACAGAAGAGAACAAGACAGAAGAGACAACCTCAATGGATGATACTACAACTTCAGGCGAAAATTTAACAACTACAGATGAACCTTTACTAACAACAATGATATCAAGTACAGGGGAACCTATGACGACAGGAGAGACTATCACATCAGATGATACTCTAGTAACAGAAGAAATATCAACTACAGAGGAAATTCCAAATACCGAAGAGACAACGGAGTCAACAACGTCTAACGAAACAGCATCAACTGATGTAACAACAATAACAATTAATGAAGTCACTGAAACAGAAGAAACAATTACCACGAATGAATCCACATTAGAAGAATCAACAATTACAGATGAAATCACAGTAACTGAAGAAACGAACACTAGCGAAGAGTCTACAACTTCAGGAGAAATATCAACAGACTCAGCCACAAGTATAACTGACATATCAATAACTACGGAACAACCAACTACAGTTGCCGGATATCAACAATACGAAGTTACTAATATACTATCATATACAGATATTCCCACGTATTCTTCTGCAGCTATTATTCCTGTCGACTCTAATCCCAGCATTCGTAAAAATCAATACAATGTTTATAATGCTCCATATGCGGAAAGAGATTATTATTATCAACCCATACATAATTATTACAATTGGGGTCCATACCTGCCAACATCTCAACAACAATCAAATCCATTATTATACTCAGAAAACAAACCTCAAAACCCAATTTTTGCGCAATTGCCTAACGGCCCATTTGCTTTTGTGATTCCGATAATGCCAATTAATAATTTACCTATAGTTAATCTTAGTGAGTGGTTTAATTATATGCGAGGTGTTTAAAATGAAAAATTATGAAAATATCAACAACAAATTTTAACAATATTTTTAATTGTATCAATAAATAATATCATATATAAAAATCAACAAATTTGCTTTATAAAATTTTTAATACAAATTTAACAAACAAATCAACAAATTTGTTTGTTAAATTTGCTTTGAATTTTAACATTGAAGTGAAATTTAACAATCAAGTAACAAACATGTTGCTTCATTGCAACATTTGGTGAGATTAATGTTTTCTTGAAGCATCCGTTTAGGCTTTAGCTCCTGAAAAATTGTAGCCACAATTTAGGAGACGTTTGGTTAGGCGAACGCTACGGAACTCATAATAAGAATATTTATTCTATTTATTTTTATAGTAAATAATAATATAATAAAAATAAAATAAATAAATAAATAAATAAATAAATAAATAAATAAATAAATAAATAATAAATAAATAAATAAATAAATAATAAATAAATAAATAAATAAATAAATAAATAAATAAATAAATAAATATATAAATAAATAAATATATAAAAAATAAATAAATGAATAAATAAATAAAATAAATAAATATTACTTATTCTCCGGGTTCCAGAGCATTAGCTTAAACAAATGCCTTATGAAAAACTTTTCCATTTTGAGACATTTTTTGTATAGAAAAATTTTCTAATTCCGAAACATATTTCTCAGATTTCAAAAATTGAAAAATTTTCGATTCTAAAATATTATTCTATATTCAAAAAAATATGCAATTTTTGTGGAAAAAATCTCCAAATTTTAATAAATTTTTTCTACATTCTAAGAGTTTTTTGTGCAATAGAAAAATTCTATAATTAATTTTATATTTCTGAAAAAAAATTATAAAATTTTTTAAATATTTCTCCAAATAAAAATTGTTTAAATACTAACAAGGCAGGCCTAAAAAATTTCCAAGCATTTTCTTCATTCTAAGAGTATTTCCAATAGAAAAATTCTATTACCAATGTCATATTTCTGAAAAAAGTATAAGATTTGCAGATATCCAGTGTATCCTCATAGAGGAGTTTCTTAATATGTCTGGCTTTTTTTCTTTCTTTTATATTCTAAAACTTTTCCAAATTCTTGAACAGTTTTTCTACATAAAACACAAATTCTGAAAATGTTTTGGCATTAGACATATTTTACCTAGGAAAACTAACTAAAAAGGATGAGGATTAAGTATTTCTTTCCAGGTCCTAGGGCATTTTTTTTATAGATATTATTTTTTTTTTATATTTTATACAAAAACTTGGGAAAAATCAGGGAGAATCTATTTGATTTGTTGTGCTTACAAAGTTTTTTAAAAAAATTAGTTTGATAAAGAAAAAATTTAAACCCGACTAGTCTCGGCTATTTCGGGCAAAAATCTAGTCTGGTAAAAATTTCACAAAAGTTTGGATCCGATATTTGAGTGAGTCGAAATAGACTTGAGCCAAAAGATGAGAAATAAAATAAAAAACATAATAATATTTTCATACAAAAAAAACTTTATTTAAAATTGCAAAATTTTATTTCAAAAATATTTATTTAAAAATTCTTAAGAAGGGGTTATAAGAATGGATTTTCTTCAAAAGTGAATTTTTTTTTCAATTTTAAAATTTAAAAAAAAAACTTAAAACTTTTCATACAACTTAAGTAGTTGTTATATTTTGAGCTACAATTGCTTGTAATTGTTTAAAAAGTTGTTCAAAAGGTTTGATATGATTTGAAAGTTCAGGATAATAATTGTAAGAGTATTGTGCTGGATAAGGTACAGCAGATTGTTGCACTGATGCAAGCGATGCTGGTGCACCTTGTGATGGTAAAAAGTTATTGTTATTATTGTTTTTTACGTTTTTATATTTGGGTTCAGAATGATATGAACCTTTATAATTAACTTCGTTGTTGATGGTGTGATCCTTAACGCTAAAATTTTGATTAGTAGCTACAGTGGAATCAGAATTGTAGTACGAAGAGTTGGAATTGTTAGCAGTTGAAGAGCTTGCTGGCAAAGAAGAAGTTATCATCATCAGAACATCAGTTTGAGCATCATCAGTGTTATTTTGATCAGCAATGATGGTAGAATTTAAAGTTGGTTTCAAATTAATATCAGAGGAAGGGTATGTTGAGGATGGATTTGAAGTTGTAGAGAAAACTGGCGAAATCACGTCTACAACTGGCTCGGATTGAACATTAGAAGCATCTAAACTTAAAGATGTATGATGTGATTTCTCATACACCGCGGATGATTGTGATGGATATGTACTATTTAAAGCAGGAGTCGCCGCTGTAGCCGTAGTAGTTGAAACAGTGTAAGTCGGTTGAAGTGGGTTTTCATATATATTTCCTGATGCAGCCGATGTTACATTATTTGTATCAGAATAATTTATAGCATCAGCAGGATTTTTATAGGCACCATAATATTGGAATGGAGATGTACTAGTTAATGCAGCCGTTGTTGAAGCAACAGTAGTTGAAACAAAATAAGATGATTGAGGTGGATTTTGATAAATGTTTTCTGATAAATTCGCTCTTCCTTTACTTGTAGAATTTTGAAAGACACCAGTATATTTTAACGTGGATTCCATAGTTGTTGGAGTAGTTGGAACAGACTGATCCAGTTGAGAAGGTTTTTCAGATATAACCGATGTTACATTATTTTCATAAGAATTGGTTACTGATGCATTATAATTTGTAGGAACTAAATTGGCATCAGGCAGATTTTGATTGGAGTCAGCATATTGTGATAGAGATGAGGTAGCGTTAGGAGCGGTAGAACTTAAAACAGAGTAAACCAGTTGAGGATGATTTTGATAAACATTTCCTGATGTTATATTATTTGTACAAGAATAATTTAATGTTGCGTTGTAATTCGTATAAACCACATTGTCATTGGAGGATAAAGTGGTATTTATATTTTGAGAGGTCATGGATCCACTAACATACGATTTACTTGGATATGAAGGTTCCGGCGAAGAATGTAAAGAAGCATTACTAGAGGGTGAGGCTACAACTAAAGAAGGTTGAGCAGCAATGGAATTTGAGTTAAAAGGTTGTGAATAATTTTGTTTAGTAACCGAATATGCGTGTGATGGATCTAAGTAGGTTGAAAAATTTTTTGAAGCTACAGTAGTTGGAGATTGCATTGAACTTTGGTTACTATTAAAGTTAGTGCCATAAGCATTGAAGTGTTGTTGAAAAAAGTATAACAAAGCTGAGTATAATTGGGATGGTGTTGGGTTGAATAAGGAACGATCTAAATATAAAGCTTGAGATGACTGAGAGTTGTTTAAAGGTGCAGAGTATGATGAAAGAGGATTTGAAGGAGATGTAAGTGCAAAATGCGATTGTTTTGAAGCTGGAGTAGAATAAATGGAAGAAGTAGGTTGGATTATATTCTGATGATTATTAGAAGAAGCTGAGTAAGAATTTGAATATGACTGAGATTGCTGATTGGAAGGTGCTGAATTATATTGTTGATGAGCTGGAGAAGAATCAAAAGGATAGATGGTTTGAGAAGCTGTTGATTTGGCAGAGTATGTATGTAAGGGTTGTTGTGTTTGTTGATAGTTTTTCGATGAACTCGAGTACAATTGTACAGGATCTGAAGGAGATGAAATTGAATAAACAGGTTGAATTAAATTTTGGTAAATTTTCGAGGAATCTGAGTTAGAATTTAAAGATGATTTAGATTGTTGATTGGAAGGCACTGAGTTCGATTGTATAAAAGCTAAATCAGAAGCTACATAATGATCAGCTTTAGTAGCTAATGTTTTAGCAGATAATAATTTTGACGGTGGATGAGTTTGTTGGTAATTTGCTGAAGTTTCCAAGAATGACTTTAAAGGAGCTACAGTAGTTGAAGTAGTATACGAAAGCTGAGCTGAATACTGGGTATTGTTAACTTGCGCTGCATAAGAAGTCTGTGATTTGTGAACGTCATCTTGGTCTTTATTAACAGTTTCTGAATAATCAGGCTGAGGATGTTGATATGATTGTGTTGGGACTGGAGTAGATTGTACTGAAGAAATCGATTGGTCAGCGTATTGATTGCTATAAGCAGGAACTGATCCGGAATATAAGGATTGTTTAACTTGCTGATGATAGATACCAGAAGGAGTAGAACTAGATTGCATAGAAGCTGGAGTAGAGGTTGCCGATTCAGTAGATTCACCTGCTTTATTTTTGTATGGATGAGGACGTTGGTAGTAATTGGTAGGAATTGAATGGTATTGTACTGAAGCTGGAGTAGAAGTAGCCGAAATATTTATTTCAGTTACAGGAGCGGAGTTTGAATTTGAGTATGGTTGAGATATTTGATGAGTATTGAAAGTATTTAAGTTAGATTGTTCTGAAGATGGAGGAGAAGCGCCGGAAGAATAATGTTTATTATTTTGCAAATGATTCGTTGGCGCTAATTGATAATCGAATGATTTTTGGGGTTGATAAAAGTCACTTGAAAGATTAGACATCAATGGTGCTGAAGTAGTTGTAACTGCAGGATATAAGGGACAAACCCCATTTGATACAATTTTCCAAACTATAAAGAAACATTAAAATTAAATTTTTGTTTAATTTTTTTTTTTTTTTGCAAATCGAATGGTTTTTCTAATATTTTTATAAGAAACATTAAACAACAAACAGTCTGGTAAAAGAATAATCAGAAAGTTAAAATAAATTTTCAATACTTACCTTTTCCAGTAACTTTTTGTTCAGTCTCTAATAAACACTGATTTGGAAATGTTTTATAATAATTATTACTGTTTATCGCACAGACGGGACTTATATTTTTACAGGCATTATTTTCCAAACAGGAGCCGACATTTAGAACATTCCAAACTTTTCCAGTAGCCTGGTACTCATCATAAATTTCTTTAATATTGGAAAATGTTCTATTAACACTATTTAAACTGGCACAAATCGATATATTATTTAAATATTCCGGAATATTATTAGCGGAAGTGTAAATCAAAAGATTTGTTAACAATATAAACAATTTCATTGTTAAATACTCCGCTATTACCACTCGAAGTTGTAAAACTAGAATATATTTTTTAAAATTTAAAGGCTGGTTTTTATACTATTTTTAGGTTTTTAATATTTTGACTATTGAAAAAAAAATGTATCTTATAAATCTACTTTCTTTTCCGGAACTAAATAAAATAAATAATTTCTTATATTAGCATGTATGTATGTACTACTTTACTTCAAAGATTACACATGTTCTTAAAGAACAATTATTTTATTTTTATTTTTGCACTAATACGTGATTTTTATCTTGTTTAATTTTTGTTTTAATTAATAATAATGCGTTATTAATTGTTAAATAGTTAACATTTGCAAAAAATTAATGAATGTAAATTTTTATGAAAGAAAATATAAAACAGAACCCAGTCAGCAATTTTGAAGCGTTTATAAATACGATTTTATTGATTTTTGAAAACACTCGCTTTTTGACAAAAACAAAAAAACAAAAGTCTTCTAAAAAATTATTCACTCGCTTCTAATAGCGGACACATCCTGCTGTCTGTTAGTAGGAGATTTAACTGTAATTAGAATACCATTTGGACTTAGTGATATTAAAAAATTCTTTGCAAAATTAAACACGGTCTATGGTTTAGAATCTTTTGGTACTAAACTGCTACACTTTCCCTAAATCAAAAGACATCAAAAAGTACCAGTTTAAAAGAGATAAAGATTTTACTGATTCTAGTTGAAAATATCTCTCTTAATAAAAGTCCTAAAGGGAAAAATTACATAAAAGATTACAAAAATAGGCAAAAAATTTACTCTCCCAGAAAAATTTTCTGCTTTTTATAACTCTTTTGCTTCGGCATTGGCTCCACAGTAAGGTGTTCCTATAAATGGTTTCCTTGGTTGAAGTAATAGCACTCAAACCATGCGTTTTAAATATAAATTTATTGAAAGGGATCTTTGGTATCATACTGTGTCATTTTTGAACACGACTTTAAAACCCTAACTTTTTACTCTTATTTTTTGATTCTCATATAACATAATTAAATTTCATCGAAATTGGAGGGATCCCATAAGTGGTGTTCCTTGTTTGAATTTGTTATCGGGGTACTCCATGCTACAGTTTCACACTCCTATACATTTTTGTTGAAATCTACTCTATTAATAATACACCTAGACCCAATCGACTCCGAATTACTTTCTGAGTCCATTTATCGATGTCCGTCCGTCTCTTTTGTAGGTTCGAATTTTACAGGGGATCTTACCACTTCTTTACCTCTAAAATACTCGCCATTTTTTCCGGTACGGCTGACTTCAAGATTTCCCAAACCAGCCAGTTTTTTTATATAAAGTTATTTAGAATAAATTTGGCATGAACTCTATTGAAATTAGTTACAATAGGTCCATATTCAGATATACCTCCTATAGAAAGATCCTATTAGAAATGGGTTTAAACGGTATTTAAATGCACCAAATCATGGATATGTGGTTGTAATTTGGGTTGTGAATATAAACACCCCTTCCAGGTATTTATAATAATAATAAATGAAAATAATGAAAAATCACAACAAAATAAGAATTAGATGCCTTCGCGGTATTTGTTCCGATTTCTGGAATAAGATCTTAATCCTAATATGATATAGGAATTTTGTTTAAAATTGTACCAAAAGCAACATATTTCTTTTGTTAAAACTAAAAATGGTTGTAGTTCTTGGTTAGTTATTTCTTACATTTTAGTCCAGTTAAACGGGTTCCATATTTAATCGTAGAACCAGTTTTCGAATTAATGCGATTAGGAAGAGATTTATCCTAAACATCTGTTAAATAAAACCAAAAATATTATTTTTTATTTAAAAAAGTATTTATTTTTTCGTATAAAATTTTGGTATAAAATTGTAGTTAATTCTAAAATAACACTGTTCAACATAAATTTACATAAATTATATCTTTCCGAAATCAAAATTACTTTATTCATATGGTGTTTTAGAATACAAATATGTTTTAAAAATTTTCTTATCGCGCAACGTTTTTGAGAAATTTGCAATTAAAAATTGTAATTTTAACCACTACAATTGAAAATAAGGTGCAATTTTGACTTTAAATTATTTTTCTAAATCATTAATAAGGAATCAACCTTGTTAAAAATTATTTTTGCCAAAAATTCAAAAATATGTTCTTTGAGTATAAATATGAAACCTACAAGCTTCGTCCAAAAAATAATAAGATATTTATTTTCAAACTTCAAAATAAGGGAGCCTAAATATAAAGGAGCTCTCAAGGAGCTTCATCGAAAAATAATAATTTTTATAAAAGAAACTGATAAAAAAAATGACTCGAAAATTTATATAAAATAGCGCTCCTAAAGGAAAAACTAAACTGTACGCAAGTTGAGAAATTTGCAGCTTTGCGAACTTAATATCGAGTCTTGTTTGTCCAACCTTAAAATGTCCTTGAATAACGCATTTGTGATTTTTTCATTGTCAAATTTCTTTATAATACGTTCTGGGAAAATTTTGATAAACAGATTTACAGGAAAGGGATATGGTGTCCAGTGCAGTTATACTCATTTGATTATTTTCCGAATAGTTTCTAAAATTATGAGTATTGTTGAGTATTGTAAGCTGACTCATAATCAGCAGTATTGATTATATTATCTTGAATTATGAGAAGGGGGGGAATTACATGGTGCATTCGGCTGCTGTTTTAAAGAGTTAAATGAAGCTACTGGAGCCGTTATGGGGGGATACATTTGAGGTGATATATTCTGATTAGATGGTTCATTTAATTGTTGATTATTAGTTGGATTAAAAGTAGGTATTGCATATCCATATTTATTGGAGTCATGTAAAGGATAATATGGTATTCTTGGATCAAATGTTGGTTGTTGGGCGCCATAACTATCAGCTTCTTTTGTATTTGTTTGATCTGATATGGAATCATACATTGGATTATATATTGATTGATCAGAAATGGACATCGATTTAAATGATGGTGGTTGGGCCCCATAACTGTCAGTTTCTCTTGAATATGTTTGATATGGTATGAAATCATACGCTGAACTAGAAAATGGACTTTTATGTATTAAGGAAGGATTATAAGGTTGACGTTGTAAATAATCTGGTATAGGTTGGTTTGTTAGATAATTTTGTGTCAACTCAGGATTATTAGGTTGAAATTGAGAATACACGTAGTCTGAATTCGGTTGATTTATTAACATTCCCGGGTAATTGTATAATGGATTATTTACTGTAAGAGGCTGATTGTATGGATGCAATTCTTGATTATTTTCTGATGTATATATAAAATTAGGTGGTGATACTTCATATAATGGATACTTATTAGCCATGTCATTATAAATTTGAACTTCTTCCGGCTTGGCACCTGTATCAAATGTATCGGTATATGATATATCTGGAGAATTATTGTCATAATTGTTAACTGAATCATTAAATGTAGGGGAATTATTTAAAATTTCTTTGTAAGAAATAGCTTCTTCATGTTCAAAATTTTCTTCATTTCCATTAGCATACAAATTTTCACTTTCATTGCTATTTAGCTCTTCAGAATATACATTAGAGAAGGATTTTATATAATTTTCTTCAGAGTATCCAGAGTAATATGAAGGAGTTGTTGTATACATAGCAGTAGTGGGTACTGTATTTGCTGAGGCATTATCTACCGAAGGCATTAAAGTTAACGGTGTTGTTGTTCGTGTTTCTGGAGTAGTAGTTTCTGTAATATCTAAGGTCGACAAAGAAGAATCTTCATCATCTATTACAGGTGTAGCAGTAGTTGTGGTTGCCGTTGTAAAGTTCTCCTTATATCCTAATGATGTAGAAGATTCCGCTGTACTTATAGGTATGGATGACATTGTTGTTGTGAAATAAGTTTCCAAAGTTGGCTGTACAGAATTTTGACATTTACCGCTATATAATATATACCAATCTAAAAAAAAAGATTTTTTTTTATAATTTTAATAGATTTTATACTTCATAAGTCAAATTATTACCTTTTCCTGTGATCATAATTTCCTCAGCTAACTCGCATAAATTTCTAAAGGTTTTGATATTGATATCAACTCTGGCACAAATTGGTTTAAATTCTTCATTTTGGCAAGAAGATTGTTGTTCTTGGCAACTGCCATTGTTGAGAATAGTCCAAGCTTTATTAAAAAAATAAATTGAGATATATAATTTATATATTCTCCAATTTTATAAAAATTAAATTTCGGAATATTATACAGTTGTTCTATTAAAACCCCCAAAATCTGATAAATTATCACTTAATTTTGTATAAAACTTTTTGTAATAAAAAAATCCATAGAAATTAAAAAAAGCAAAATAAAAATTCAGATGCCAATTATTTCGAACTTTTTGACTTTGTTTCCCTGACAAATATCTTCAGAATCTAAAGATAACTTTGTTTAACCCATGGAATTAGAGTTTCTCATAATATTTGTAACTGCATACATACATCGAAGAATTCGGAATCATTTTCTGAGTTAAACGGCCTTTAAATACAAAAAATCATATTTATTTGGATTCAAAAAATCCGCCCACATTTAGACTCAATCCTCCCAAGTTTGTGTTCTGACTCAATCCTTCTACAGAGCATAAGCTCAATATTTTTATTTACTTAAACTCTTCTTTTTTTTACAATTGAATTTTATATTCCATTTTGTATTCCGCTTAAATAAAAACAAATCAGTTCCTAACCCAAAATTTGGGAATGAAGCCAAAAATGATCTTCTTTCAAACGTACTCACTTAGGAACTCTCGCAAGTAAGAATTTCGTTAGCGCTGAAATCTGGGTATGTGACTCAATATCTTACTTATTGACTCAATCTCACACATAAATGGTAAATTGGGCTGGAAACAAGGGAGTTTCTTCTTTCAAGTTAAAATATTTATGTGTTAGTATAAAAACATAAATTTTAAGGTGTCTTTGAACATTTACATTCCGTAAATTTGAGACATGCTGTAATCGGAAAATACCATTTTTTACCCTTTCCTTTTTGTCCTAAACTTTAGATTGGGACGTTAATATAAAATTCCTAAATCGAATTTCTCACTTGGAGGAGTCTATATCCAAACTATTAGTTCGGGTTATAAAAATTTTTTAACCGGGACCCTTAAAACTCTGAACAAAACTTACATAGATTTAATGAAAATCAAGCTTCTTCTATTAACGGATACCAACATAGCTTTTAGTCAGACTTTTTTCAAATATTCATTGCAACACTTACCTATATTAGTTTCACAAATTGTTCTTTGCAATTCGCAACTATTTGAAAATTCACGTGTTACAGCTCCAAATCTAGCACATACTGGTTTAAATTCTCTGTTACAAAAGTTTGGACATTCTTGAGGTGCAGGTTCAGTAAAGCATGGACCTTTGTGATCAAGTTGCCAAACTAAGAAAAAATTTTAAAACTCATGTTGAAAACAATACAAACTTAAAATTTTTTTAAAAATACTTACCAATATTAGTTTCACAAATTGTTTTTTGTAACTCACAAATATTTAAAAATTCTCGTGTTTCCGTTCCAAATCTGGCACATACGGGATTTAAATCTTTTGTACAATATTTGGGACATTTAGAAGTATTTTCGGGGCAAGGTCCTATATTTACAATTTGCCAATCTAATAAGAGTATTAAATTTATATTTAATTAAAAAATTAAATAAAAGTTTACATTTTTTTTGAATACTTACCATTATTAGTTTGACATATTGTTCTTTGTAGATCACAAGTATTTCCGAATTCTCGTAAGTCGTTATTAAATTTAGCACAAATTGGTCTATATTCGAGGGTACAAATATTTGGGCATTTTAGAGGTTCGGTATTGTCTGGTACCGGAAAGCAAGGGCCCTCATGAAAAAGTTGCCAAGCTAGGTAAAACAAAAAAAGCATTAGAAGATAAATAGCCACTTATCGTCTTAAACCGGCTGGCGACTGAGCCGCTGATTTTATTTTTAACTATTTTTTAAATTAATTTCCCTTAAATAGTTTAATTGGTTATTACAAAATCCGTCATTCTGAAAAAATATTGCGGCTCAAGCCGACTAAGCAGCCGCCTTTTGTTTTTGGCTTTAGCGGCCGAAATTTTGGATCGGCTTGCATGTCTGTTGTAGAGTTTTGAAATCTTACTTAGTAATATTAAGCTTACCTATGTTCGTATTACATCTTGTTCTTTCTAATTCACAATTATTTGAAAATTCTCTGAATTCGTTATCAAATTTAGCACAAATTGGTCTATATTCCTGGGTACATAATTCAGGACACTGGTAATTTTGTGAATCTAGTTGAGAACATTTGCTATGGGATACAATGCTATAAGCTAAAAAATAATGGATTAAAAATAAAATACACTTTTTGAGAACAATTATGTAGGATTTTTATTCTTACCTTTATTTGTTAAACATGCTCTACGATCGACTTCACAAGAATTTTGAAAAGTTTCCAATTGACGAGTTTGCAATTCCATAGCACAAACTGGATCATAAACATCAGAACATTGAGCACATTGTGGTTGACAAAAATTTAAAGGACATTGAAAATATTCTAAAAGAAATTAAAAAAAAATGTGAAAAACAAGTCGTTTCTTGGCAGAAATATGATACAAAATATTTTCACGTTCTTCTATTAATGTTGCTCTTGGATACAGCTCCCTGTATGCTCAAAAATTGTTAGAACTATTTTTATAATCTTAAGAAGTCAATGAAGTCTTAACATAATTTTCAATATATTTTAAGTCTAGTTCGAAATCATAAAAAAAAAAAATTTTTTTCGAATGAAAAATTTTCTCATTTTTATTAATTGTAGTAATCATGGAGAATACACAGAAAAAGTTATTAGAGACAATCTGAATGGAATGCATTTTTTAATTCGCTATGACTTTCATCAACATTCTTCGTGCTCTTAAAAGTGTCAATTATATATTATCTCTATTTAACTTACAAATCAATGGAAAAAGCAATTTATGCTAATGTTCAGTTCATTTTTATTATTGAATTCAGAGAAAATTTACCTACTATTTTTGGGTTTTTTACATTCTCCTTTTATTACCGTATGTCCAAATTGGCTATAAGCTAATATTAAAGGCATGTGTTTTAAAATTGTTTTTTTTTACATATGTTTAAACAATTCTTATTTTACCGTATCAATTTATATTTAAATAATGAAGTTTATATTTATTAGTCTGGTTCGAGATCATCGATTAAAAAATTTCTTATTTTTATTTAGTAACATGGAGAATACCGAGAGAGAGAGAGAGAGAGAGAGAGAGAGAGAGAGAATTCATTAAAAGTTTTATGCACTCAATGAAAAAGTTTCTTTAAAAAACTAATTTCATTAAAACTTATAAAGGCATCCATTAATTTTAAAAAGTTTTATTAATTCTCGTCCAAACAAATTCTCTCGTTAAAATGCTTTCTTCAGAAAATTACATATACAATATATCTGAAATCAATTCTTAAGGACAGACTTTCTCCATTTGCCGAAAGTGTACCACACTGAGAATTATTTTCAAAATAAAAGTACAGTTTTACTAGTCCATTAGCACTTATCATTAAATGAATGGATATTTTTATAAAAATTTATGAAAAATTTCTTATTTATTAATTAGTTTCATTAAAAAATTAATTTCATACAATATTAACGTTTTTTATTAATGTTGACGTTTTACATTAATTTCAACTAATTTTGTAATCTTTTTGTCAAAAAAGTTTAAAATGTCAACTGAAATTTTTCATTTATAATCGTCCAATAAGATTCTATCTGTATATAAACAACAATTTTTAAGAGCCAATATATATGTGTCAAAATTTTCTTAATTTTTAGGAAAAAAGTTAATTAAATCAAATGATCTAAAAAATGTTTTTAATTAAATATTTTTAATAAAAACATTTTTTTGACTTTGAAAAAATTTTACTGTACAAGTTTTAATGAAATTTAGCAGTAAACTAATGATTTTTTTTTGTATAAATTAAATAAAAAATTTATTAAACTAAGTAAAAAGCACTTCTATGAAACTACATACGAGTACATAGTTTTTTTTATTAATCTTCTTCATTAACAGCCGTATGCATACAGATTTTGTTATTTATAACACACTTATAAATCAAATAAGAACCAACTAAATGTCTATGCATACGGCTGTAAGTGTATAAAACTTTTAATAAATAAAATATTTAAAAAAAAATTTATAGAAAATTAATAGATTTAATGCAAAAAATCGTTGATACGATGTAGATAATTCTCTTAGTGTACTCCAAAAAATTTGCTTACTATAACTTTGATATAGATTTACTAACCTTGTTTTCCTTGTATTAGTTCCTCATAATTTCGTATTTCAAATTGACATGGATTTTCAAAATATAAATAGTGTTGACCATTAGTTGCACACAAAGGCTGTTTAGTGGCACACGAAACTTGACCCAAGTTATTATAATTTACAACTTTAATCGAATTTTGATTGTAATTTTCAAAAGCATAAAGGTTTTCTATTCCAAAAAGATTTTGGTTTTCATAATCAATTAAATATTGATTATTTTCCAAATTGTTATTTTCATAATAATTATAACCCGACACCCTAACACTTAGGGCTGTTATTAAGAATATAAAATAATTCATTGTATTAACTTTAAAACCTATTAAACTATAACTAAAATTTTTCTAGTCTATTTAGTAATTTATACCAAATTTTCTCAAACTCATTTTATGTTTTAAGTTCTGGTAAATAATTTATCTAATTACAGTAATGACACTAGTTTACAAAATTTTTTAACTACGCACTTAGTGTGATCTTTTGAAAAAGAAAATAAGGTATATGTTACGAAAATCCATGATTAAATTCCGAAGTTATCGAGGGTTTACTAACGCAACCTCGTATCTCAAAAACTACTACTTTTAGGGAGAGACAAAAAAAGTTATATAATAAACTTGTAATATTTTTTAATCATATTTAAAAAATAATGATGAATTTCAAATTTCTGTAAAAAGAAATTGTTAAAAAAATGGCACAAGTTATAACGTTTCTTGTTTTTGTCTCTCCTGAAAAGTAGTAATTTTTGAGATACGAGTAAGATAGTAAGATATAACAATTTTTAAATAAATGTTGTGGGGCCCACAATTTTGAAATTTATCCATGGATTTTTAGTTAGCCCTAACCTTCAAAAGACACGTGTATAAATTTGACAGCTGTCGGATCCGAAGTTTGTGATTTATAGCATTTTGAGTGAAGCAACTTTTGTTAATGTGAAAAAAATTGATAAAAAGGAATTCCGCGTGTTGATAAAATATTGCTTTTTTAAGGGAAAAAATATAGTTGAAGCAAAAACTTGGCTTCATGACGAGTTTCCGGACACTGCTTTAGGAAAATCAACCATCAAGAATTGGTATGCTAAGTGTAGACGTGGTGAAATGAGCACCGAAGACGGTGAACGCAGTGGACGCCTAAAAGAGGTTGTTACGGACGAAAACATAAAAAAATCCACAAAATGATTTTGAATGACCGTAAATTGAAATTGAATGAAATGAGAGGTACTCTAAAGATATCAACTGAACGTGTACATCATATCATTCACGAATATTTGGGTATGAGAAAGCTATGTTCAAAGTGGGTGCCGCCCGATCCACTTTTGACTAAAAACAAGTCAGTGAAAACGAAGGCGAAAATCCATGAATTGGGCTTCGAATTGCTTCCGCATCCACCGTATTCTCCAGACCTGGCCCTCAGCGACTATTTCCTGTTTTCAGATCTCAAAAGAATGCTCGCTGGGAAGAAATTTTCGTCGAATGAAGAGGTGATCGCCGAAACTGAGGCCTTTTTTTGAAGCAAAGGACAAATCGTACTACAAAAATGGTATCGAAAAGTTGAAGGGTAGCTATAATCAGTGTATCACCCTTGTTGAATTAAAAAAAAACGAATTTTGCCAAAAAAATTTATTTTAGTATGGTAGGCCGGGGACTTTTCAATTGACCTGTTATATCCCAGTTTTTCCAAAAAGCAAAAATTTAAATAATTTTTATTTTGAAATTATTTTGAATTATTTTAAATTATTGTGAATATATTTTTGATTGTTTTGCTAAAAATAATGATTCGATTAAAAAAATGTTTATAAAGTTTATTTCCCACTGATTATCTTTAAGTAGTCGAAAAAATCATAAAAATCTTAAAAATTTTTCAAAATTAAAAAAAACTGAACCATAAGGATTTTATTCCAAATTTTCGTGTTTAACAAGCCAGATACATAAAAAACATATTTTTATTTAATACACAAAATGTCCGTAAACTAGTGTTATCAAAATGAACGTGTTATTTTTGTTATTAAAGGGCTTATTGAACTCAGACAATACTTTTTTTAAACGTGTTTAATGAATTTTAAAATTTTTATATATAAAATATATTTTTTACAAGAAGGAATGTATTTATGGAAAAATATTGTTAGATAAAATATATTAAATTAAACCACTTTTGTAATCCTAATTATAAAAAAATATATATAGAATAAATTTTCCGGAAGAACTTAAGACACGTTTTGTAATGATAAAGTGTTAAATTGATAAATTAGCATAAAAATTCTAGACTAAAACCTCTACAGGTTAAATTGTTACTCTCTAAATGAGCACTTTTTCCAAAGAGAGTAAAAGAAATTAAACCAGACTTTAATATTTTAGTTATCTTAAGTTTATAACTAACAGTTAGCTTTATGCTTTTAGACATAAAAAAACTCTCTTTTTAGCCAATATTTTTGTTTGTTACTTATAACAGGTGTTTTCTAAAGAGAGCTTTGTGTTAGGGAGTTTATTGCTCTTTTTATGGCAAGAGCATAAATATGTAGAAAAAACACATCATTAAACATCTGGTTTGCCAGATTTTTTTTTATTCTGCCCAATCAAATAAAAAAAGTATACCCAAAAAAGTCCCAATTAGAAAACAAAACTAAGTTTTAGTTAAGCAAACTAAAAATAGTTGATTTTTTGAACCAACTTAACTTAATTACTGTGCGATTTCATTCGAAAATGAGCACTAATTTTACGAAACCTACCTGTTAATGATTTCTCTTCAGAGTCTCCTCATAGTGTTGGACTTTTAGAGAAACTCTTCAATTTTTGTCATATCTGTCAAAAACGATTTGAATTCAAACAATATTTTACATTGAAATTTATGTTTTTTTCTTAAGAACTCTCAGATTCTAATTTTATACTAATTTGCATTGAAATTATCCGATTATTAAGATTTTTAATTACACTCATAAAACCAAACAAGTTAGTATAAAATTTGTATGTTTGAATTTAGAATTGAACTAATATTTTTTGTAATTCCAATATATCTGTTGTAACTTATTCATATACAGCTTTAAATATTTTTGCCAAGTCTTCTTTTGGTTATTTTTATCATTTTTCAATATTTGGTTTTCATAATAAGTTTGTCATTCAACTTTTTAAATTTCATATAAACTGTTTTACTTTTATAAATTTACAGCTGTATGCATTGACATTTTGTAGATTTTTAAAGCCCACTTATAAATCAATTTAACGTGGAAAATAACAACAATTTTGTCTTATCAGGCTGTTAGTCTTCATCTTTTTATCGAACAACTATTATTACATTTGGCGACGAGGATGGGATTTTAACTTAACCTCAACTGAAAATTGGCCCCTACATTTATTTAACTTACGAGAATTGTTGTGTTGAATCATAAAAAACTTCTAAGTTTTCCTACTAATTTTACATTCTAATATTCACAAATTTTTATTTTTCAATTTTTAAAATTTTCTTTCTCAACTTCATTGAGAAACTTTACAGAATTTTTAACTATTTCTACGGCCTTTTTTTTTGAGTGTTAAATGAATATGAGAATTTTAAAATAAATAATTTATTTACATTCCATGGTATTTGAGAAAAATTCCAGTCTGAAAGGACTTTTTCGTATAAAAAGCCGGCAATAAATAAAATTGTTTTTAAATACAAAAAATTTTCAAGAATTTTTAAGTGGAAAACTCAAATTTGTCAAATATTTTTTTTATATACACAAAATTTTTTAAAGTATATATTAAATTCAGAAAAAATCCCCTGCCGTCCCCTAAACCAACTAACAATCCCCAAATCTGCTGTACAAAATCCTAAGTCTGGCAAGCCTGTTAAAAATAGCGGCTTAAAAAAATACCATACCAGTTAATGCATACTTTAGTAGATACGTTACTATCAGTTAAAATGTTTAGGCCGTTTAACCAAGACGTGTTTTGAAGAATATACCGGATAAAATTTGAATGTGTAAAAAAAAAACAGTTATTTGAAATAAACAAACTGACGTTTGTAAACAGTCATTGCTAACTTAAAGATAAATAGTGCTTTAGTAAATAAAAACTATAATAAAACTAAAGGTATTAAAAAGTGTTAGCAATTCAATTTATTTTTATTGCTTTATTAATGAAAGTTATTGAAAAATGTTTTAAATACCTAAACAAAAAAAAATCGCTAAAGAATTACAAACTAAATAATAAAAGTTAACATATATATAACTAATTTAAAAACATAGTTAATTTGAAGTAGAAGATACTTTTGTATCTTTTAAATACATAATATATACGTGAATTTAAAATAAATCTTAATGGAATTAAACTTTAAGAACTGAGTTTAATTTAATACTTAAACATAAAT
This sequence comes from Eustalomyia histrio, assembly GCA_949748255.1. Classification (NCBI taxonomy): domain Eukaryota; kingdom Metazoa; phylum Arthropoda; class Insecta; order Diptera; family Anthomyiidae; genus Eustalomyia; species Eustalomyia histrio. Next base: position 121,673,719 of record OX456527.1, read on the forward strand.
TTTAAATAAAAAACTATAAATTCTACACAGAATATCTGTTTTTTAAACAAAAAAAACTTTACCAAAAAAGTTTAATATCTCAAAAATGCATATTGATAAATTCAAGTTTAAAAATATATTAACAAAAATATGCTGAAAGTTTATGAAAATGTTAATATACTTTAAAATCATTAAAAACTTTTTAAAAATCTTAAAACTAATTTAAAATTATTAAAATGTATTTACAGATACTTAGTTGTTTGTAAAACATATAATTATACAATTTTAAAAATTATAAATAAACATTTTAATAAATTTTAATGTATTTTCCTTTGTTTTAATATTTAATTTTAATTTTAAATTGAATGAAATTTCATGACGATTCACAGTCTAACTAACCACCGCTGAAGTGCGAATCTGTAACTTTTTAACGATTGTCAATATTTGAGAATTAACAAAATTCATTGAAACTTATTCTCTAACATTTTTCTACCAATACTTGTAGATAAAAAAAATCATTAACTTATCTTTAGAAATTTTTCGTAGTTCATGTTAACGATTTTTGTCCTTACCTGATAAAATATCAATACAATTAATATTCAAATTAACAGCTTTTGTCGGTATATCTTGTCAAATATTTAAAAAAATATATAAAAAAGTTTTTTCAGTAACAACCGATAATTATCGTTAGTTAAGGAAATCGATGAAATCGTTAGGAATTTTGCAGAATTGCACTACTGACAACCTATAAATACTATTTCTCAATATTGGGGATATAAATTCGTATCACCAATACTGGGAAGTACAAGGTAGGAGAAGTTAATTGCGCTCAGCTGGCTAAAATATGCAACAATCGGGGCATGTAGTGCTGAAACCTAATTCGAGTAAATTGTGATTTAAACATAAGGACACCTTAAAAATCTCCATACAAAATTTTGAATTTGAACAAAGCAATAAAATGCATTATTTGGTATTAACAACTTCTACAGTGTAATTTTTTTACTTTTTTTAAAGACTTTACCGATTTCGTTAACGATAATTGTCGGTTGAGTTAGAGAAAAAGCTATTCTGTAGTTTTTAAAATTATTGACAAGAGATATGGAGAAAAGTTGTTAATTTGAAATTTTTTTGCTTTAAAATTTTATAAAATAACGAGAAAAATCGTAAACTTGAACTTCAAAAAACAAAATCTGTAGTTAACGATTTGACTACAAGTATCGATAGAAAAAAGTGTGAGAATAAGTTTTAACGAATTTTTGTTTATCGAATTTTGACAATATAACTACGGAATTTCGTCGTTAAAAAGATACGGAGTCCACTTCGTTCAGGGACAAATTTTAGTAGGGATCCTAGTTTGAATTGATTCACATTCAGACATACCTCCCATAGAAAGGTCTTTTCTGAAATACCTAAATGGTATTCGGCCCAATTCAGATATCTGGTTTAATTTTAATAAAATCGTATCATATTTGGACCTAATGCCCACATATACCCCTCTTCGCGATATTTGTTTAAATTAACTCTTTGGGAAATTTTGTTCTGTACTCTACGATTTGTTCATAAAAAAGTTTCAGAATATATCGGTTCTTTAAGTAGCGACGCTAGGATAATAACGGTTAATAAAATTCTCTGCATATACTATTTTTTCGATTTTGAAAGAAAACTTTTCGATTTTCAGAAGAACATTTTTAATTAGTTTAATGCAGATTTTCATAAAATTTAATAAACATTTTCATTTATAAAATAAAATAAAATCAATTTAATTTTTTTTATAAAAAGTTTTATACACTCAATGAAAAAGTTTCATTTGGATGATTTTTATCTTTAATATATATTTTTGTAAGATACATAGATAGATATATTTCAAATTCATTGAAAATTTAATGATTTTAGAAATTTTTCATAATATTGCATTTTTAAGATACTTTAAAGATACAACTAAATTAGAGTTGGGTGTTCTAGTTCATTTCATTCACGAACTAGTTCAATTTTTTATGATATTTTTTATAGAACAAAAATTAAAATTATGAAACTAATGTCCAATTCTTTAAAATTTTCTAAAATATTTATTTATGAATAAACAATGGAAATTTGAAGCAGAGCCGCAAAAAATTGTTGAGAAATTAAAAAAAAAAAAACGTTTTAGAACTTGTAGGTGTATCACACTGACTGACTTCTTTAGGTTGCATTTTGACAACGAAATCCTGCATAATTTTGCCTAATTTCATTTTTAAGTCATAAAAGAGAGTTATTCTAACGGTAATCTGGAAAAAACAGGTTTTGAAAAAATTGTCGCTTAACGTTATTCGCGGCTCCGCTTCATTTTTACAGTTACTTTAGGTTAAGTTGAAAAAAAGGAATCGGAAAGGAAGATACTATTCACAACCGACATATGTCCAAAAATAAGACATAATCTTACACCAAAAAGTCGACTTATTGCGAGTTTTCATATAGGTTATAATTTTACTAAGAATAGGACCTCAATCACTAGCCATTTTTCCTGGGCTTGCGACTGACTAACTTCTAGTCTTGATACTTTGGCTTCAGTATCAAGCATGTCTCACACCAGGCCAGTCAGTTTTCGCATTTACTTTAGTCTCTTAAGGATATACACTTATTTTAAAGATTCTTCGGCATCTTTGTAGATACTTTTATAATTTATTTTTAATTTTAGAAATTTTATACACATTAACACGCTAGAGAAAACCGCTAAAGATAGAGTAAATAGCTTTATTGTGAATAAACTATTTAGCGATATATTTGTTCTATCCCTAACAGTCTTTTCTTGCGTGTAAATGTGTCTTTAAATATACTCATTTAATTCAAAGATGTTTTCTTTTGCATTTTCTAGTTACTTTTCTAATTTATTTCCAATTTTTGGACTATCATCATTGAATATTTATATATATTCATTTAAGTTGTATATCAATATAATATAAGCCAATAAAATATATTAAAAATCTATATTGCATAAATTTATATGCGATTTTCACAACATTTCTTTTTTTTAAACAAAAGTAAATCTTGTTACCAAAAATAACGGTATAATCAATCTAAAAAATAATAATACAGATAAATATGTATAACAAACATTTGTTTATTACAAGTTGTGTTTTACTGTATCTGCCTCTAAAATACTCGTACAAAAAAGAAAACCAGAACCAAATACTACAATCATCATCATCATGCATAAAATTCTAAATATAAAAAAAACTCACACACAAATGAAATATACAGTACTGTTCAAAACATATGGAACTGAGACCGTATTTGAGCTTTTAATTGATAAACTTTTTTTAAATGACTCTTGGTTACTAACTATTTATTATTTTTTTACATTTATTTATTGCTTTTGTTAAACAATTAAGAAAAAAACAGATTCCGTTAAATTACAACAACAAAAAATATATATTTTAAGAGATTGTCGAAATTTAAGAGTTCAAAACATTTGCAACTGCAATTTCTTCTACTCTTAGCGAATTAATTAACACTAAAAATGCTTGGAAATAACGGTAATTGCATTCTTTTTAAATTATTTATATTCTTGTCTTTACATTTTTACAAAAAAAAATTTTAAACTATTGCGCTTCAGTAGTTTTCATTACATGGTGAAAGGGTAATATTCATTACAATAATTTTTGTGAAAAATGGCTGGAAACAAATATAATTTAGGTTTTAAGACCAAAATTTTAAAAGATTATCAAAATGGACTTTCTCAAAAAGAAATTTCAATAAAATATTCTGTACCCAAGTCAACGATATGTCGAATAGTTAAAAGTGGCAATATCCATACAATCCATAAAGGAGGAAGACCCCGTATTACAACTAAAAGAGAAGATAGAAAAATAAAGAATTTTTTTTTCAAATATCCGAAAGCAATCCCTAGAGAAGCAAAAACGGAAATTCCGATAGATGCCAGTCTTTCCACTATCAAACGAAGAGCCGTAGAATGTGGTCTTAGAAGCTTTAGATGCACAAAAAAACCATATGTATCAGAAAAAAACAGAAAAGCTCGACTTGAATTTGCTCGCGCCCTCCTAAATTGGAAAAACATTTTATGGTCGGATGAGTCTAAATTTAACCTCCGGGGGTCAGATGGAAGAACCTACGTTCGACGACCTCAAGGTGAAAAGTTTAATCCCAGGTACACAACAGCCACAGTAAAACACGGAGGTGGAAATATTATGGTATGGGGGTGTTTTTCTGGGAATGGAATTGGTCCGATTCACCGCATAACAGATACAATGACAGCCCCAATCTATAGAGACCTACTTAGCTCAGTTATGCTTCCGTATGCTGAATGGGATATGCCACTTTCGTGGACATTCCAGCATGATAACGACCCTAAACACACGGCAAGGATAGTTAAAGCTTGGTTAGAGGAAAATAAAATTAATGTCATGTCGTGGCCCCCTCAATCTCCCGATCTCAACCCGATTGAAAACATGTGGATGATTGTTAAACGCAACATCGGCAATAAAGTATTCCGAAATGGTGATGAACTTTTCGTCGAATTGGAAATGCAGTGGAATGCAATTTCTAACGAATATATAGATAAGCTCATAGCCTCCATGCCTAAGAGATGCTCTGGAGTTATAAAACATCGTAGATATGCAACAAAATACTAAACATTTTGAGTTTTTTTTATTTTTATTTTTAATTTCGTTAAGAGTTGCAAATGTTTTGAACACCTTAATTTCGACAAATTTTGCTAAAAGTTATTTTTTTATTGTTGTAAGTTAATAAATATATTTTTTTGTTTTTGTAAGATAATATACTATAATTGAATTAAATAAAACAAAATAAGAAACTAAGTGTACAAGTGTTTTTATTATAAAAAAACAGTATTTACTTTAAATGGGATTTCAGTTGCAAATGTTTTGACCAGCACTGTATCTATAACTTAACTATAACATTAACGCTTTAGGGGGTCAAATAGGTACAAATAAGAACCATTAGATAGATTAGATTTTTATTTAAATTGTTTCCAAAATCGTAGTATGTGAGAGTATAGAACTCTTTATAAACTTGAAGAGATTTGTTTAACAAACGAATGTATCTTGAAATTTTTAAAGTTGAAAGACTCTAACAGGGATGGAAAATATGTTTTGTGTTATTGTACCAACCAGACAAACAAATTGTACTTTTTCAATCCTCACACGGTAACAAAATTTTTTCCGCTTTTTTTTAACAATTTTTAATTAGACACTAAAAATACATAAAAAAATTAAAATTGACGGGGTTAAACAAAATTTATCGTTAACCACAAAACTTTGTAAAATTTTACTATAATTTTTATAAATGTAACACCTTTTTTCTGTGTGTCAGCCTCCCTTGGAGAGAAATTTTACCTTTTTAGGATTTGCTATTAAAAAAATTAAATGCATTTAATAGTTTTTTAACAATAATACACTTTTTTCATATGTTTTTTTTTATTTTTTTTATTTTGAGAGCTAATTTAAAATCAGCTGTTCAATGTTGCCACTTCCGAATATTTTAGTACAATGTGTATGCAAACATTTGGTACATTTGATGTGACACCAATTTAGAGCCGGTTCAACCTAAAACTGACTTTATTTTTTACTATAGTAGCTGAACAAATAAAAATAGGTTTTTAATTTAAAGTTGCTTTTAAAAAAAGTCGATGTTATGTTGTTTTAAATTGAAATTTTCAAAAATTTCAAATTGTACTAAATGAGCCCCAGTAGTACCACGGTACCAACCAAGGTAAAAATGTACCAAAAAAGTACAATTGTACCATGTTTCCCATGCCTGCTTTCTAACTATTTATTAACAGCCGTATGCATAAACATTTCGTGGATTTTTAAAACACACTTAAAAATCAAATTAACATGCAAAACAACAACAAATTTTCTTTATAAAATTGTTATAGGAACCAACTAAATGTATATGCATACGGCTATAATTTTCGAAAGTTACAAAGAATATATAAAATAATATTTATACGTTTTCATATCACTTATCTTTAAAACTCAGAATTTCTAAAATTAAAAAGAACTAAAATTCCAGAAATTGATACAATCTTTAGGCAACATCATTTAAAGTATGTGATCTCAAAAGTTGGTTCTTAGCAGATGACTTTAAATAACACCATTTCTTAAAAAAAAAATCTTTATATTAAGTTTAAAATTTAAACTGTTACTTTTTATGTTTTCAAAGAACAGGCTCCCAAAAATATGTTTGTTTTTAATATGTTGTTATTTTAAACAAAAATTCATAAATTCTTAAGAGATTAAAAAAATGTTTGTAAATATCTACGAAAAAAAAGATCATTCAACCATCATCCATATTTGTGCATATGTATGTTGTATATTTTGGTATGGTATACATACAACTAACATACAATACATCATTATTATCGATTACGCGATTTTGTAACCATCAGCTATTTGAACTCTGTGTGTGTAATGCAGGCTTAGAAATTCAACCAACCATATAACATACAATGAAAAACTACTACTGCTGCTACTTTTCTACTATTACTGCAACAGCCTACCTACCATATTCAATATGATCATCATTGTCAGCAATCATCTACATCTGCAGCATTTTATGTTCTATGCTTCATAGAATAACACAAACAACATCAGCAGCACACATAGTTAGACTAGAGTTGTAGAGATTGTATGCAATATTGATCGAAAGAAAAGTCAACCATAACATCAACATATCGAGAAAAAACAAATATATACTCCAATAAACCGGCCTGGAAAACTTATGCGTACATAGTTACTACATATGTTACAAACCATATGCAACAATATTCAATTCTTTTATATTGTTTTTGTGAATGTTCAGGCAACAACATGCTGCTGCTGCTGCTTACATTCTAACGGTAAAACGAGTATACTATTAGTTTTTGTTGGTGTTTTTGTTATTTGTTGCCATTTCTTCATCTTCTTTGGTTTTCTCGAAAATATTGCATCAAATGATGTATACCATTTCCAATTTTATTTAAGAATTTTATTTATTTTATATTACCCAGTAAAATCATGGTATCAAATATACTTAGCAAAATTGAAGTACTGAAGAAAAATACTTAAACAATTTTAATATCTAGAAAAAGAGATTTATTTTAATTTTTAAAGTTAACCAAACAATTTTGAAGAAATACTTAGCAAAAACAGGGTTTCAAGTACTTAGCAGCCTATTTACTCGCTTAATTACTTTCGTTTGCGATGTCCCAAAAGTAATGGTAGATAATGATCACTCATTACTTTGGGACATCGCGAACAAAAGTAATTAAGCGAGGCTGATAATTAGATGAAACTCTGTTTTGCTGGGTACTTCTTCAAAATTGTTTGGTAAATTTTAAAAATGACAAAAAAGTCCCTTCTTCGAGATTTTAAAACTTTTTAAGTATTTTTCTTTAGTACCTCAGGTTTTATATTTAACAAAATTTTGAAATTGAATTTAAAACTTTTTAACCCTTCATCCCTCAGTACAGGAGAGTACATGGAGAAGTAATTTAATAAAATTTCATTTAATGAAATATTTATTCGATTTATGAAATTATCATTTTTAAAATAAACCAAAAAATTTTTAGCATATGAAGTCTTTAATGGCTTGATGGAATTTTTCGACCAAATTTTGTGAAAGCAAAGATCTATGCCATCTTAACTTAAGTTCAAATTTTAATATTTTGCCGCTCTTAAAAGCCTTAAGGTTTTATCAAAATTTAACATTTGTACTTTTTTTAATGGCAATACTCGACATTAAATTTTAAAAGTTATAGAATTTTCTTCATTAAAAAAAAAAACAAAATCGTTTTACCTAGATGCCCTTGCCAATACGTCAGCTTATTATTGTTTTGATCCATATGCCAAAGAGGGGTTGTTAAGAACGTCAGCGAGCCCAGATGATATACCGACACTGGTACTGAAACAGTGCAGTGTTCGACGCTATCGCTACCCACGCCAGCACTTCGTTCATACACAGCAATTTTCTTAAATTCTCTTTAACTTGCATTCGTGTCCACAATGTGAAATTTTCTTTTTGCATCTTTAGTGTATTTTATATATAAAAAAATGTACGAATTATAAAACAAAAAAGAATTGCAGAAAACAAGCAAGTCTGTACCTCTTTCTATACTTATTTCCTACCCCCGCCCCCCTCCCCCCCCCCCCCCCCCCTTCCACCATTAAACTCAGAATTGCTGCAATTAAAATTGCTGTGTGTAAACCGGGACAGAGGGTGCCGCTAAACGCCCTGAAGGCTATCAAACCTCTAAACCCTTTTGTAATCAATTAAAATTTGCTTACTTGATGTTATTTTTTATTAAGTAAATCAGTCAGAGCCAATTTAGACAGTGACTTTGTTGCATGCAACTATTGCGTGCAATTTTTGGTTGTTTTTCGTGCATGTTTTTGTTATCTCTCTTTCACACTCATATGTATTCTTCTTTTGTTGCTTCATTCACATTCAGTTTTCGTGCAATTGAAGTCACCGTATAAATAGACATAACTTTGGAAGTAACTTTGCATTGTATAAATTGGCCCCCAATCTTTGTTATCGACTGCGATTCTTTTTAAAAACTGCATAAATTTTATTCACAATAACTAACTACAACTTTTATGTACAATGGCAAAGTAATACGTTTCAACTTTTGTTATGATTATGGTTTTCATAGTTTTTTGTTGTCCCTTGCTATTGCAAATACCCAAATTTGCTCTCATTTTTCTAGTTTTTTGTTGTCCCTTGCTATTGCAAAAATAAGCGAATCAGTAAAAAAAATACCCAAATTTGCTCTCATCTTTCTATTAATATATTATCCAGAGCTTTCTTTTGTATGGTGACTTTTATTAAAATTTTACGTTACACTTTTCATACAAACTTAAAATAAATACGTATTTTAGCGCGAACTCTGAATAAGTACGAAATTAACCCTTAACGCATTTTAAGTTTTGACTTATTTCTTGCGTTCAAGTTGAATTTTGAGCTTTGGTGTATTCAGAGGCTTATAGTAGAATTTTGTAACAAATATTTTTCTAGAACATTTTAACCAGTTATATCCCCGTTTAAAGGGTATATCACCCCTTTTTCACGAAAGGAAGAAAAAAGACCCATACATTGAGGAGTTCAAGGGTTAAAATGTTCCACAAAAATGTTGTTCATAATTTTTTACATAAATCTGTTAAACACAATAAATACATAAAATGTAAGGGTCACATGGTTTCTTATGTTAAGAATGTGCAAAAGGGGAGAAAAATATTCCCCCCCCACCAACCGCTCACAACATCATTTTAATATAATACACTTTTACAAAAAAGTTATTAGGAGATTTTACTATATATATTTTTATTCATTTTTAAATTTCGATTTATTAATAGAAATGGTGTATTAATATAGGAAATACATTAAACCAACTTCAATTTCTATTCTCTTCCTCTCTTTCTAATACGTTATCTAGAAGAAAAAAAACTGTAGAATATAAAAAAAAAACATTAAAAGAAAAAAGTGTATTTTTTTGTTCTAAACCATTAAAGTGATCTTAAGTTGTCTTAAAAGAAATACGGAAAACACTACTTCTTCTACAACTGATGAAAAAGTAGCCATAAACATTGAGAAAGAAAAAGCAACTAACTCGCAAGCAAAGCAAAAAAAAGAAGGAGTTTTTATTTACAGCCAAGAACTATAAAACTAAAAACATTCATTTTTCTTTTAAGTTGCTTCTTAAACTCAATCTCAGTTGGGGTAACCCATTTAAAAATTTGTGCCAAACAGATTTTCTGCTTAAAGTTTTCCATAAGAATGTCCTAAATTTAACTGTCAAATGTTGTCGTTCTAAAATAAGCAACAAAAGCAAATAAATTGTTTTTCAACATCTTCATCCTCATCATAATCCGAAAGAAATCAACTTCAGTTTTAAAGTCATCAAACAACTTTCTTGGAATCTAATTATTCTTTATATAACACTTGTGGTAAGTTTTTCTTTCTTTCTTTTTTTTTTCCTAATCGTAGACAATTTAAACAAATTATGTTGCAATATTAGTTTTTGTTTTTAAATTTAGTTACCAACTAACTAATCAAACAAATGTTTTCATTTAAGTCTTAATTTAAACAGGCAAATTATTGTTATTTACTTTTTATTCGCTTAAAGAGTTAAGCATGATCTGTTAAATGAAAAGTTCAATAGGTTAAATTGTAGGGAAAATTAAAATTAAAGTTATAAAAAGAAGATACAAATAATAATAAATCCCTTAAGGAAAATTATAAACGGTTGATGAAGATGTGCCACATTAAATGAAACTATACAATAAAAAGAAGATAAAATCATGAGAATTTTTTTTATACATCTTTTTATGTAAATGTAAATTCCCACAGATTTTAGAATTAGAAATAATTTTAAAAGGGGGGCAATTAATTTACAGAAAATTAAAAATTCAAATATTATAATAACTAAACTGGTAATATATATTAGAATACCTTGTTGTTTCAAAATTAATGTTTAAAATCAAATATTATTGTCCAAAGAACTATTCCGGGGGAAATTTATACAAACTGTTAAAAATCTGTTTCTTTATGTGAAAGGGCGTTGTGATAAGAGGGAGAAATAGACCCCTCGTGGCATATCACAGAACTAACCTACACTTAAAATAATAGCTTGTAAAAAATCTATCAAACGTATTTTAAATTCATTTGACTAATTTCTGACAAACATTTTTCATTTAAATAAAGTTTTTAGTTGTCTTAATTTAAAACAGTAATACAAATCTTCAGTAATTTTATTTTACCCAATACCGACTAAGACATTGTTTTCAAATTTCATTGTGAATTTTGGTGGAAGAGGTTGATGAAAAGCCCTTAATCAAAAATTAAATTTTTGAATTTTTTTGTTTTGCTCCCGCCTGAAAATAAAGGCGGAAGGTTTGGTAAACAATTTTTTAAGCCCCCGACATTTATGCTCTTAATACCATTTGGCATTACTGATCATCCTAAGTAGTAGTTAAGCCAGGTTTTTACTCTTCCGTATGCATTCAAGGTGCCATTCTAAGTTTATTTGTCGATAAATTTTTTTTAGTATTCGTTGTTGTTTTAATAACTGGTAAAGCTGATTCGAGTATGCTGAATTTAATGGTGATAGCTGTTTTTTTTTAATTAGAGTTTCTATTCACAATATCGCGGTTTAAAATTTCAATACTAAAGTACTATAAAACGATAATTTTTTATACTCTTGGGGTCATTTTTGAATTTGAATTAATACAACTCTGTTAAATACAATTTTTCGCGGAATAATTTTTTTCGCGACATTTTTTTCGAAATTTTTTTTTTTTAACTCTATTGAATATTTTTTTAAACCCTATTAAATATACAATATTGTAAATTATATTTGCAGAAAAAAATGTTTTTCCAAAATTTTTTTATAAAAAAATTTTAAAAAATATAAAATAAAACAATTTTGTTTATAAAATAAACAAGAAAAAAATTTTAAAAATAAAAAAATATCAATAGTTTAAAAAAAATTTCTTTCAAAAAAATATATCGCGAAAAAAAATTTCCCGGATAAAAAAAATAGCGAAAAATTGTATTTTACAGAGCTGGATTAATTTAAATTTAAAAATGATCCCAAAAATATAACAAAATATCGTTTTATGGTATTTTAGTATTGAAATTTTAAATCGCGAATTCGAGCGATAACTTTGAAAAACGGCTGTCACCATTGAATTAAACGCACTCGAATTAGCTTTCGATGTGTGTAATGGATATTTAAGTCGTGTATGACGACCTTGTTAATAATAAAAAGCAACTAAAAATTTTTAATTTTTCAAGAGCGAGATAGTAACTAAAATCTCCATATTGATATTATTTTATCTGTCTAGGCTTCTGGTCTTTCGATTTATATCTGTATGTAATCTGTGGTTTATATGCCTGTTCACGCCGAATTTATACCACCCGATAACCCTGCTTCTTTTCATTGATTAGGTGTCGTCAGAGATTTGTTTTGATTTTTAAAATATTTTATAAAACTAGGGGCTTCCCAGAAAAAATAAAATATTTTAGGAGATTTCAGTAGAATTCATATAAAAACAAATATGGAATCTTTGGTGCCACTTTTGAAGCCCTAAACAGAAAATTGGGCAGAAGAAAAATATATGTCTGATATTTTTAGTGACCGACCGAGTTCATTGGGATTGTTTACTTGTCAGTAAGAGAAATGATGTGAAAATTGGTATACACCAAAAAAATATTTAAAAGTTTAAAAAAAAAAATGTTTCAAAAAGTTTTGTTTTACTCTCTAATAGCAAAGGTTAAATGAAAATTTTAAAAATAAATTTAAAACATTTTTATAACACAAAACGATAACAAATTTGTAGGTTAACTTTTATTTACATCATTTAACTATTGGGAATGAAACCCAAGGCTGGACAAAGGATCACAAATTATTAGAATTTTAAAACATTTTCAAAACATTCAGCAAATGCAGATTTTGAAATGCAAACAACTTTTTATACAACCAAAAATAACCAATCTGACCACCTTGTTTATTTTATCAAAGGCATCAAGAAAAATCTTAAATTCTTTGCAATTTGTTATTCGTGTTACCATAAATTTTGATAACATACTCAAACAATCAAAAAAATTTCCAAAAATATTTAGCAAAGTTACACCCAAAAAAAAAACGTTTTCTTATCTAGGCGCACTTAATTATCAAAATGTAGTTTTTATTTTCAGCTTGTTTCTTTAAAGTTTATCATACAATTTCGAATTCTATAAGTGTATTTATTAAACACTTTTAACAGCTGACCGGTTTTTTTTTTGTATATAAATATTTTATATGTGGTATTGATACTTGATCTTGTTTAAGTTTTTTTTTTTTTTTTTTTGTTTATTTTCAAATGTTGTAATATCATTAATCTTTTCAAGCATGATTTACTACAAAAATATAAAAATAAAATAAAAAACAATTCGTAACCAAAACAATGAAACATGCTTCCTTAAGTACGCCGTATTCACTTTACTGGGTTTCTTGTATTGACTATGATTGGAAATATTTGTCATGTTGTCATTTGTTGAATTTGCAGAGTTTTTGTTTATTTTTTGTTAATCATACAATATTATTCTTTTTTATGGTTAAATAAGTTTAAGAACTTTATTTAGAATTGATTGTTTTTTCGTATGTTATGTACTTTAAAGAAGTTGTTAATGCCTTTTATGGCAGGTATTTAAAATTATAATTAAATCTAATTTATGTCACATAATCTTAATTGATTTTGTCACCTTAGAGAGATAATTGAAATTTAAACATGGTTAAATAGAGTCATGATTATTTTAAAAATCAATCTGTTAACACTGGCGATCAATATTTCTAAATTTCTAGGATAAATGATTTTGTCAAATTGTAGTACAAACTATTAAGTAAAAATATCAAAACAAAATAAATTAAAGAAGAAAACAAACATTTTTGAATTTTCTATTTCACGAATGCCAACATTTGACTTTTATTTATGAAAAGTAAAATGTATCAAATCAAGAAAGAAAATATACAAAATACACTTTTTTTTACTAAAATCAAGGAATATGAAATTTTACGGGATCTGCAAAGATAAAAGCATCGAGCCACCGAGCCAATCATAAAAGTACCTTATACTTCAGTTTTCAATACTGTTATTTTATTAAAAAATTTATTTGAAAAAGTAGTTTTTCGATTTAAAATCAAAGAAAGTTAAAATAAAAAAAATCATAAATGCATTTTGGATCCACTAAAATGCATAAAATAACTGTATTTTTTTGGAAACTTGTAGTAATTAACACTCTTATGTTTGGCTCAGTGGCTCAATGATTGGCTCGATGATTTTATTTTTGTACATCCTATAAAATTCCATAGTCCTCTTTAGTGTTCTATAGAAAAAAGTCCGAGGAAATTGAGAAATGCAAATAGATTACTATAAATTTGTTATGGTGGATTTTGCCTTTCTATAAAAAAAAACAATTCTGGTCGGAGAAAAGTTTTTACATATTGAAAATTAGCATATGCTCCCATCAAGTACCACCTGTTAATAGACTACTGTCGAATTTTAAGCAAGTTCCGTCATTTATCCAGGAAACCCTGGAATGAAAATATGAGTATAATTTTTTGTTTTTAGTGTTATTAGCGGTAAGCACAAAAAAAGAAAAAATTACTTTTTCAACTCACCACTACACGTGAGATGGGGTCACTAAGGCAAAAACGTGGCTCTTATTTTTGTCTACTCCATCATATTTGAGTTTCAATGAGATTGGCGATAACCTATTGTGATACCTTCCTTGTAAGTTTAAAGTTTTTATGCTCTAAAAATGTTTCCGATTCTTAAGTGTTTTATTAGGTAAACTATCAAAATGCGAAATTTTTCTATAGCAAAAAATATTCAGAATCAAATGGGTTTCTTCGTGAAGCAATATTAATCTGTGTGTGGGGTGGGAGGCGAATCATACTGTAAAAGTTATCGAGATCTGGAGGTTCTTCTGTTAAAAAATACTTTAGAATCTGAGGTCTTTTTATTTGAAAAGTTCATAAACCCAAAACTTGTTATGCTCTAAAAATTTTTCCGATTCTTAAGTGATTTATTGGTTAAGTTATCAAAATGCCAAATTTTTCTATAGCAGAAAATATTAAAAATCAAATGGGTTCCTCCATAAAATAACCTAATCATACGATAAGATTTATCGAGTCATACGATAAGAGTTATCGAGATCTGGAGATTCTTCTGTTCAAAAATAATTTGGAATCTGAGGTCTTTTTATTAGAAAAGTTCACAAACCCTTCTTAAAGTTCTTATGTTATTTAGTAGCTATAATTTTTTAAATAACTGTGATTTTTTTAGTTCTCGAAATCTGGGAATTTTGCAATAAGAATAATAAATTTATTTCTTTTTGTACTGAATTTAAGTCAAAAAAAAAATTGGACAACATAGGTTTTTTATTATTACTTTCAAAAATATCAAACCAATCATATTTAATGTTAAATCATTGGTAGAATTTTGTTAATTTCCCGATAATAATTTTCTCACAAGGGAACTCTCTTAATTGCTTTTTTCGATTTTGCTAAAATTCGGATATCTCAGAGGGGTTACTACGTAACTCAATTCGAAAAAAAATATATTTGAATTTGTAAATTATGTACCTTTGGTACGAATAAAGTCTTAAAATAAAACTTACTTTTTTATTTTTTATAGAGAAAATAGAGAAAAGTACAACTTTTTATAAGGAATTTTTTAGAATATCTGCAAAATTTAGAAATTCGATTTTTTCGAGCTACATAGTAACCCATTTGATAGAGAAGAAAAAATTAAAGTATCCTTATTTAAATTAAAAATATTATAAGCTTGCAAATTATTAAAAAAATCGCAATTTTAAACTCTTAGATTTAAGCAATTTTTGGGTTCGCACTTGAGAGAGTTTCCTTGTTAGTGTAGTTGCCAAAATAAGAAGGAATTTCGCAAAAAGTACTTTGACTTTTTTCAATTTTAAAACAAAAGACATATATTATTAATATAAAAATTTTAAACTATAATAAAAAGCATTTGCTAACCATAAGTCACGTTAAATATTAAGTGGAGCAAACACGTAAATACAACTGATGAACCGTAATTTACACCCAGACCCCTACTAAATTTAAAAATAATAACAATAATAAAAGAAAAATACAAAAAAAAAAAAGAAAAATTATTACTAACTAAGCAATTTTTGTTTAAAAAGAAAACTATAAATATATTAACAATTTAACAAAACAGCAACACTTTTAACCCACTAGATTAAAAAAATATATATAAACTTTCATTGTTTTGTAGTAAACTCAAGCTGGTCATTTACTTTTGGTGCTTTTATTTTGAAAACTATATAATTTTTATATTTATATATAAAAAAAATTTTGTATTTTATTTATAATGATGATATTTATTAACAATTGTAAAATTAGACCGGAACATTTTCATTTCTTTTGGTTTTTTGGTTATATATTTTGTTGATGATAGTGTAAAACCTAAGAAAACGTTAAATAAACTAAACGCTTGGTTGGCCATTAATTTTTTAAAAGATTTTTGAAAAAGTTAACACCATGCAATTAAATTATGTATCTGCACTTGGCTGTTTACGAGTATTTCTTTTTTTTTGGTAATCTTCAACTACAGGGTGTCACTACACATTACTGGCAACATTTCTTAATATTTTTGTAATATAATTAAAATTCATTAAGAAGTAAGAGTGAGATGATAGTAAAAATGTTATGGTCATATAAATATGACCCTCACTTGTTTTACATATACCGCTTTCCTTATGTGGTTTCATTTGAGATAATTAGAAAATCTGTCGGCTTAAAAAAGTTTTTTTTTTTTAACTACCACAGGAATTTTTACATGTGTTTATTTTGTGCATTGCAGACCAGTAGTGTTATAATGTTAAGCATCTTAATCAAATTTTCGCTTTCTAATTTTCTAAGCTTTTTGGAAATTTAATTTATATGTTAAGAAGATTTTATATATTTTTTTTTTAACAAATCAAGGTGGAGTATTGAAACAAAAAATTAATTGTTTTTAGTTTATGCGAATAGCAAATGTCGTCTGTCATGAAAAAAATCATGTTTGAAAATTCTTAATGTATTGTAATATAATTTGATTTACACGTTCACCCAAGGACCCTATAAACCAGTATGAACAAACTACCAAATTTTTAGTCACCCATGATGCCATGCTGCCATGATGCGACTACAAAAAAATTCTTAGCAGAGACCACGAAATTCTTAGCCGATTTACAGAAACATTTAGCCGCTAGCAAGGGTTGTAGCGCAAGTACAGTGATTGTGATGTGAATGTATATATGTTTGAACCCTTGCTAGAGGCTAAGTTTTTGAGAAAATCGGCTAAGAATGTTGTGGTCTCGGCTTAGAATTTTTTGTAGTCGCACCATTTGACATCATGGCATCATGCGATCATGGGTGGCTGAAAATTTGGTAGTTTGTTCATCCTGGTTTAAAGGGTATTTGGTTCACCATCCCTGTCGACGTGTAAATAGCCCTTAATGTTCGTATCCAAGCAAAACTTTGGTAATGGGTGCGATATACTTATGCATTACCTAGTAATGATAGCTCGTTACCTTTTGCATTATTTGCAAGCATAAAGTAATAAGTTACTGATCATTGAGAACCATGGTTGGCACTCAACACCTTTTCATAATAACTGTAGTTGGCTACTTCTGACACTTTAAGACCGATATGAAAATTTTAAAATGGCGATTCCATAAAAGGCATGTTTCTTTTTGTATAACCGGGCTTATTGCACTATTTTACCGGTTTTATTTTGAAATATCTTAAGCTATCGTTAAAATAATGCGAAACTACTGAAATACCGATTTATACGGGATTTTTGCAGATATAACAAAATGTAAAAAATAATATTATGAAATAAACTCCGTAATATTAGAAGACACATGTCACTATTTGAATCGCAGTTTTAAAATTTTCGTGTCGGTATTGATCAAAGCGTAGTAGACAACTACCGTTGTAATGAAAAGGTATTGTTTACCAACCATGTTGAGAACGTATTGCGTGATTTATAAATGTAAAGTAATTAAAAAATTTTTGAAAATCTATTTTTAGACTCATTACTTTCTATTTTCTTTTTTTTTTTGTAAACAAAAGGGTAATGTATGTCACGAACGAAAAAACGAAGTAATCAAATATTATATGCATTAATAATTCAGTGGATAGAGTTCTAAGTTGGCAACCAGAGTTCCTAGGTTCGATTCTCAACATTACCACGTTATATTTAAAAACGTTTAAAATATTTGTTATAATTTTTTTATTGTAATAATTTTTTCTGAAAATCAATTTTTTTGACACATTACTCTTCCCATTCTCGTAACCACTTACTTTATCACCTCTTAAATAATGAGTTCATACATTAACTTAAGGCTCATCGCCTGTAAAATTCATAAGCAATATATTTACAAGAACTTGAACTAAAAATACCCCAAAAAAATGCAGATTTTCTGTAAAATGGAAAATAAAATTACTAAGATTTAGTATGCGGTAAAAACTGAAAAAATCAGTAGAATCTATTTGCTAAATATTTTTAATTATTTAATTACAAAAAAGGAAAGAAAAAAACCATTAAATTTACTTAAATTTAGTTAAGTTTCAGTTGAAAAAAATAATTTTTAGAGGAGAAGAAATAAGATTATGTACTTTTTTAGTGGCCCAATCTCACTTTTAAGAAATGAGGTCAAAATTTGTGGAATTTTGAACACCGTTATAGTACAAATAAAAACAACAATTTTGATATCCATACTGACCATGTTTTTGACCTAGACCTGACATAAATATATTTGAAATATTTTAAATACTGGGGGGCCAATTCCGAATAAAGTTGCTTTGCGAAGTAATAAATAATTTATCATTTTCACTTCACAGTTATTTTTCACTTCATGTTTTCATTTTGAGCGATTCCTATTCTTGTTATGAAAAAAATAATGTTGTTATGATGACTATCTGTCAATTTTATTTCATTCCACTCGTTCCGTGAGTTTTAAAGCTAAATTTTATTATAAAACTGCAATTAGTTCTGTTTTTTTTTTCATTAAAAAATATATATTTAATATAAAGAAATATCTTTATATGAGTTTATGCTTCTGGAAGAGAAACATAAGGCCAGTTTTTTTTGTGTTATTTTTTTTTTTTTTTTGTAGTGAGCGAATGCGATTTAAGCGTCTTTTATTTTTATAATAAAAATCTAATTATTATTATTATAAATTCTCTAATTCTTTTGAAAATTAAAAATTTTGCAATTAAATTGAAAACATAAAAAATATAAAATGTTAAAAAATATTCTATTTAAAAAAAAGTCGCTAACAATGTTTTTAAAATAGTGCAACACTCATGTTTTTTCAAGAACTTTTATTTGGTGAAGAAAAAAAACTCATATGATAAAAGTCAAATCAAGAATCGGATTCCTTGCAAAGTAGTGAAAATTTTTATCACTTCACATATTTACACATTCAGAATCGGTACCCTCGTAAAAAAAGGTATACATTTTTCCTAATCAGCCGCCCTTACGTATTCAGCGCTAATATAAAGTTTTTTCCCCTGCTTTGAATCAAGATATTTTTTAAATGATTTCCAAAGTAAAACTCCTTATTTATACTTCAAAACTCAATGTTTTATGTTTAGTGATTTCCGTAAACTACATGTCATTCGATAAAATAACGGCTGTAACCCAGTAAAATAGTAGCAACCAGGTAAATATTGGTTTCCAGAAACATTCCCGTGCATTTTTTCCAATTTTGTGACTTTTGACTCGCTAAAACTATATGGAGACGATTTCCCGCTCTATTTTTGGCTAATTTTCTACTTTTCCCACGGACATGATTTAAACTAGGAACACTTTATTTTTCTTGTAAATAAACCGATTTCTTTTGATGTAGCTAAATACAATAAGCAATTCTAGTAATAAAATAAAGAAAAAAATCTTTAGAAATGTCTTCATAATTATTGCTTCTAAAATTAATGTTGTTTACATTTTTCAACTAACAACAATTATGTCAATTATACTGTCAATGATTTGAGGTCATCTTTAATTTGACACATTATTGGCACCATCAATCTAATGTATTTGAAATTAGAAAAAAAAACAATAACCTAAATTTGAAACCTATATTTTGAAGAAGAAACTCTTGTAATTAATTAAGCTGTCCGTTCATTTCTAAATCTTTTAATCCTCAAATTAACAAAGATTAAAATAGACAAAAAATAGTTTAACAAAATTGTGAAAACTTTTTCTTTAACCTGTCATTCTCTTTAACAGCTTAAGGTGACGGTTTGCAATTTTTTTTATTTATTTTTTTTGTCCAAAAACCAATGCTTGTAAGGTTAAGGCATGTTGTTAATTCAATACATGTTTTAAATGACATTTGGCTACTTTACTTCAAATTGTATGTTTTGAGACCGGTTCTTAAAAGACAAAAAAAAAAACAATATAAATACTTACATTAACGATTAGTTAAAAGGAAAATTTGTAAAACTTCATTACATGAATAGTCATGTCAAATCTAACTACATGTTAAAATAAACATTTATCATTTGACATTTTGCGTGAGTGTAAACATTTTTCTAATTCTTCTTTCGAAGGAAATATACGCGTGAATAATTATTGTTTATTTAGTTGGCTACACTAAATGTACATGGGTCTTTGAATTTGGTTTGGTGTTTGCCTTAGAGTTAATATAATATAATTGATTTGTTTAAAAATCTTAAAATAACAATCAGTGAGATGAGTGATAGCGGTTAATGATGAATGAAGTGAAATTTTTGTGCAACAAAAAAAATCTAAATATTTTACACAGGTTTCGTAACAATTTTTGGGGAAAAATTAAAAGTAAAAGTGTTTTTTATAACACGATATTTAAACATTAGTATTAACACTTAAAAAAAAAAACAAATTTATATAAAAAAATAATCATTTAAAGTAGACAGTTCTTCGCGTGATAGGCGGTGATGCTCACCATTATACGAGGAAGATTTTATAAGTTAGAGACCTTTTTAAATATTTTTTTTCCAAAAAAAAACGACCTCCAAATAGGCGTTTGTTTCTTTCGTCCCAAATCTCTAACTGTCGATTCATTTCTTCAAGTTTGGAAGCTGAAAATTGTTGCAAAGGGCTTAATATAGAGAATATGTTGAAATAAGTAAAAAGTCGTAGCCCAATTTATGGAATTTTGCCATGATGACTGCTTATGAACACGATTGCGTTTATGGTCAATTGTGATTAATCGCTGCCCAAATCGCGCGAATAGCATTTTTATGCACAAATCTTCATGTGAAATATGATGTATCCGCTCTGTTGAGATCCCTAAAGTCTCAGCCACCTAACACACTTTCATATTTCGATCGTCCACTATCATTCCATAGATTTTATTCACGATTTCTGGCGTGTCGGCCTCTTTTGGAGGACCTAAACGTTCGTTATCACTCGGGCTGGTATATACACAGCGGAATTCAGTAAACCACTTCTTAAGTATCGAAGTTGATAGCACAGAGTCTCCATAGTATTTTTCAAGCCCTTTCTTGATTTCGGTGATTGTTTTTTCATCAAAAAAAAATGCTTGGTGAGCACTCGAAATTCACTTTCTTCCATTTTCGTCGAAATTTACGAGATTGGCTGCTTTCAAAGTCTGTCAAGCACCAAGAAAATCATAGAAATTGATTAAAATTTGACTGTATTTTACCAGATGGTAGTTGACAGAACAAGTGTTGATTTTTAATTAACTACGAGGGGTGATAAAAAATTTGCGGAATTGTTAAACTGCCCTCGTATTTCAAGGAGTGCATATAATATGAGTCCCAGAAGCTATGGAAGTGACAAGACATGAAATAAATCAATTTTAAAGTCAAGACAACATTAGTGCAGTTGATCCAAAAAAAGTTGAAGAGGAATTTTTTGTTATTCGAGGATTTTCAAACATAAAATTTAAATAAATTTAAAAATTTGTTGTTATATTTATAATTCGCATCATAAAATGATGTATCTTTAAATATTTTGCATGGAATTCTATTAATTTATAGAAAATTTTATTGCTTGTGCTTTCAAAATTATCAGTTCAAATAAAACATTTAACCTTCTATTAATATATTTCGTTACTTTCACCTTTTTTCCAATATTTTTTTTTTTTGCATATTTTACAATTTTAGAAAATATTCTTTAGGCAAAATTTTAATATATTTTTTTTGTTTCATATTGTTTCTTTTATTTTTTCTTACATTCATCTTCAGTAAACAAATCTGTCTATTGTAAATCTTTGATTTCAGCCTGTTGCTTGTTGTTTTTACGTTAAAGTTAAACTAATATTTATAATTTCGACCCAGTTAGTTGAATTTTTGCATAAATTATTTCTCTTAACAATAACAAACTAAAAAAATCTATAAAAAAATAAACTTTCTTGTGATGGGAAAGATTTACAAAACATTTAAATATTAAAAATGTGTTGAAAATAAATAAAGCGTTTAAATGCAATTATTTACAGTATTTTAGTAAAAATTACCATATTTAATGTAATTTATTGAAAAGTTCAACTACATATTATTTCAAGTATATTTAAAATTAATTAAATATTTATTGATTTTATATGGATTTTTATCATTTTAACAGTAAAATAGCCATAATTAATATAGACTATGAGGAGATGGCCGCTGGCAAAAGAGGAGATTCGGTTAAATTTGGTAAAAATATCGGAAAAATAAGTTTTCAATGGAATTTAATAAACAATAATATACCGATGGTCATAATTTGATAACCAAAAACTGGCGATAAAATTTATTACTTTCGATAAGGATTCCAAATGGCTTTAGAACGATGTAGAAATAGTTTGCCATCCTTATTCCTCCGATTTCCTAAATTTTGTTTGCAATAAAATTAAATACATTCAGAATATTATGTAGTTTACTTTTTGTAGTTTAATAAAAAAGTTTTCCGTTTAAAAATAAAGGAACATACAATTATTTTTCAAAGAAATATCTATATAAACTTTTTTATACATTTATTCGAAATCATTTACTATCAATTACCGATTTTTTTTCACATTTCATTTATTTGTTTTCGTTTGTTTGAAATTTAATTTAAATTTACCCACAAAACGGAAATTTGTGGTTTATTTTTGTCTGTTACAGTTATTACAAATTTAAATTTTGTTTGCTGTCTGTTTCAAAAAAAAATATTCAAAATATTCAATTTGTTTTTTTATTTAAATTGGTTGTATATATACAAAATTTTTCAATACAAATTACAAGAAATTCATAAAAACACATACACAAACACATTAACACAAAAAGTGTTTAAAGCTTCAAATGCATACATACATTTTGTATTGTACGAGTATATTAAAAAAAAAAACAAAAAATACGGGAATAATTTCAAATAAATGAAAAAAACATTTATTTTTTAAGGATTGGTAGGTAAAATTTTGACATTTATTTTAACTGATTATATCATTTGTTTCTTACGGATGTGTCAGTTGATTAATCAACATTTAAAAATAAATAACAAATGGCATTTAATTTAAATGAAAATTAAGTAGACCGGTTTTTAAATGAAATATCATTTCTTTTAAATGATATTTTCAGTTATTTTAACTTACAAACTTTTTTAAGTGTATAAGTACATTATTAAATGAATTATTTTTTTAAATTTCACAAAATGTCGACCTTAACTTCTTCCCACTTCACACAAAAAATTTAGGTATAACTAGGTCATGAAATTGACCTTAGTTTAAATAATATTTTAAGCTATTCCCAATCAAACATTTTAGTTAATATGTAGTTTAAAATTTTCCGTTAAAATCCCTAAACTTAAAATGGAAATAATTTTCAAGGGGCTTAAGACCATCTTACGACTTATTTTTATTAATTACCATTTTTCTTTTTTTCAGGTAAGTGCTTCTTCCTCTTCTTTTTGAATTAATTGGTGAGTTGTAAAGCAAATTTTGTCTATATTGCCGTCAAAATTTTAAGAAAAATTCAAAATTAGTTTTTAAAAAATTTTAAATTTTGAATTTTTCTTTCCTACGAGCTAAGATTAACATCTTACTAGGTAAGGAGTTACATTGATGGAATTGTCATTGTTAAAGTAATTAGTTTTGTAATAGAAAAGTAAGAGGCTACCTACCTGATAGAATTTTGTGCATAGTGTTAATGAACCCCAAAGAACGGTTTTATTGAATCAATAAAATATGTTTCATTAAATTGATTTTAATGAAACGGGTCATTAAAAGTTCATATTTAAATGTTTATTAAAAGTACAAATATTAATGAAAAAATCATTATTTATATGAAATATTTTCATTAATATTTAAAATTCATATTTTTCAAAATTCAAGATTTTTTTCAAGTACAGGGTTTACATTGCCTTTTAGAAATTAATTTATTCTGGGCCGGTGGTATGAAAATGCTACCACTATTATAAATTCCGTCATTTACTTTGCGTTTAACAGTTGTTCAAAACATACAACCTCGTGGATTTTTTTAAAAATGTAAAAAAGTGAATTTCGAGTGCTCCTTAAACTTTATTTTTTGCGAAAAAAAAACCGGCAATCAAACCAAGAAAAAGCTTGATAAATACTTTGGGGACTCTGCACCATCGATTTCAATGGTAAAAAAGTGGCTTACTGACTTTCGTTGTGGTCGCACAAGTACAAATGATGCTGCACATTCTGGATTGGGTGACACCCGAAAATTTCGAAAAAATTCACTATATGGTGTTGGCCGATCGAAGAGTAAAAGTGCGTGAAATTGATGATGCCATAGGCATTTCATATGGCAGCGTGGTTTCGATTTTAAATAATCAGTTGGATTTAAAAAAGCTGTCTCGAAGATGGGTGCCGCGTTTGCTCTCAATTGACCGTAAACATTATCCTGTGACGTGTGAAGTCTCAATGGCAAAATTCCATGAATAGGGCTACGAATTGGTACCTCATCCGCCATATTCTCCGGATTTAGCCCCCAATGACTAATTCCTATTTCCAACGATGAAATTATTGATCAAACAAATGTCTATTTTATGGACCTCGAAAAATCCTATTTTTTGGAAGGAATACAAAAATTGAAGAAACGTTGGACTAAGTGTATTGAGCTAAAAGGAGCTCAGAATCCTACACGGATAAAAATTTGTTTAATACATATTTCTCAATAAAACACGACAACAAATGAAAGCAAATTAAACTTTTGTTTAATGTTCACTACTATCTTACAGTGTCCCCCGGAAGGAGTTAAGACATGAAATTATGATTATTTTAATGATTCATTCATTTTATTTGAGAAGTCGTTTATAGATTTAAAAAAAATAATTTATTAAAAAAATATGAACAATTTTTATAAACTGACATCTGAAAAATATTTTAATTGACTTTCCTATGGGGTATATATTGTTCTAATCTAAATTTGCACCGAAATAATTCCCGACATAGGCCTTTCCGCGAAATTTTTTATTTTCCACCTCAAAAAGTACTACATCGAGGAAAAAACAAATTCAGTGGGATGACCCTAAAGTGTGCTCGTTCCCTACAAAATATTTTTTTTTAATTTTTATGGCAATAAAATTGGAAAAATCAATCAAATCATTTTTATAAGTTAAAATTTTTATTAAAAAAAAATTCTAAAAAATAATATTTATTAATTGAATGAACTTTTTTTATGAAATTATAAAAAAAATGTTATATAATTATTCCTAATAAGAATAATATATCATACAGTTAATGAAAATTTTCATTAAATCAATTAATACATTTTAATAAAATCCATACATTAATACTATGAAGAAAAATTCTATCAGTGTAAAAGATTTTTATTGGGTTAATTTTAACAAAATTACAAATTATTAAATGAAAGTTATTGTCATAAAAAAAAGAGTTTTTATATTTAATTTAAAATTAAAATCAATTATCATCGTTTTGTTAAAATAAAACTAGAAACTTGACACGAATTTAACAACAATGTTAAACAAATTGATATTTAATGATGTGATAAATTTGATTTAACAAAATTTTTTAAATAAACAATATTGTCAACAACATATCATGACCAGAGTAAGATAAATTTGGAAATAAAATAAATAT
Source organism: Eustalomyia histrio (assembly GCA_949748255.1). Taxonomy (NCBI): domain Eukaryota; kingdom Metazoa; phylum Arthropoda; class Insecta; order Diptera; family Anthomyiidae; genus Eustalomyia; species Eustalomyia histrio. Next base: position 121,699,288 of record OX456527.1, read on the forward strand.
TTTTTATAGTAGTAACTATTATTGCATTAATAACAAATAATAAATAATGCATTCATTCATTCATAGAAAATTTTATTTTACCCAAAAAAACACGCAAAGTTATCAGTCACATATGAACAGATTAATAAAAAAAAACTAAAACTAGTAGTAGTAGTATAAAAGAAGTCAATGAACAAAATTAAACGACCTTATACAGCGCGTGCTGAAGTGAAAAATAAAATGTGTAACTCTACACATTATTAACGAAATTTTTCAGTTGTGCTAACTACCATCCATGTAGCTGCCAGACTGGCTCATGAGTCAATAGATTTTTTATGTTTTGTTGTTTTTTTTTTTTCTTTGATATGTTCAAAGTCGGTTTTTAGATGTTTTGCTGTCAACAATGACGGGCTTTAACTTATAATGTTTAATATTCCCCACTTTTAAAACAATACTACTTGTGGTAGACATAAGAGTGGGCCGTTATTTAACCACACACACACGCATACACTTTATTACTAATATCATATGGAAACTACCTTAATGCCATGTTCACACTAATCATGGTTTTTAAAATAAATTTAGTTACTGAATTCTGTCAAAGATTTGAAGTAGTTAATATCTAAAGGCACATTTATTTTGTTATTACAAATTTTTTGTATCATGCCCTCTCTATTTGAGAACACTCCGCTCTACAGCATAGAGTACTCCATCATTTGGAAACTATTTTAAAATGTTACAATTTTTACAATTTTATTAATTTTCAATTATAATTTTCCATAAAATTTACATATTTAAACCATTTTTTTTTCTTCTATTAAGTGTGAACAGGCCAGTAATTTTAATATATATGAACTTAAAGTACAAGGTGGCGCAAAAGTAATCCTCCTATCAGAAAATGCTATAAATTTTGTGAAGAGGCCAGTAATTTTAATAAATATGAACTTAAAGTACAAGGTGGCGCAAAAGTAATCCTCCTATCAGAAAATGCTATAAATTTTGCGATTGGCCCCTAATGTCAGTTCTGTTTTGACATTTGTGTAGTAAACACATGCGAAATACACGTTTATAAACAATGTTACGCTACACTACTCCAGAACGCGGAATATTGGTGACTATTTATTTGAGCAATAATGAAGATGATTTTTCATCAAAAATAATCATGAGTGATGAGGCCCATTTCCATCTTAGCGGGTACGTAAATAAGCAAAATTTACGCTTCTGGGGCACTGAAAATCCGCGTGTAACCCACGAAGAGCCATTACACCCGCTCAAAGTCACTGTATGGTGTGCTGTTTTCGCTGGAGGAGTCATCGGACATTTTTTCTTCGAAGACGTCGCGGGCCAAACGGTTACTGTGAATGGTGAGCGCTACAGAGCAATGATCAACGAGTTCTTTTTGCCGCAACTTGATGAATTGGGATTGGAAAACATGTGGTTCCAACAGGACGGTGCAACGCCACACACTGCACGTGCCACAACCGATATGCTGAAGGATGCATTTCCCGGGCGCCTAATCTCCCGTTTTGGCGATTTGCACTGGCCAGCATGATCGCCTGATTTGACCGCTCCAGACTTCTTTTTGTGGGGCTTTTTGAAGTCGCGGGTTTATGTCAACAAGCCTCAGACTCTTGCAGCTCTTAAAGACAATATCCGTCAAGAATGTGAGGACCTATCGCCGGAAGTTTTGGCCAAAGTGATGGAAAATGCCATAAAAAGGGCTCAAATGACAATCAACTGTGGCGGCGGCCATTTACATGACATCATATTCTCGACTTGATGTAAAAAAAATTAAAATAATCCACAAGAAGAATCAAAGTTTTTCATTTTTTTTTTTTAAATTACAGCCAAAAAACATTGGAAGGTTATTTTTGCGCCACCCTGTATCCAAAACTAAGTTCACACTTGCTTTACCTATATTGTAAGTATTTTATATGAACAAAATCGGCTTATTATAGCCAAGTTTAAAGCTTTCTTTTGTTTTGCTACAATACTTTGCTACATTGTGTCTTTTGCTTTTGTCTTTTAAAAACATTTGTAGGTAGTTTTTGTATTGAAGTTTAAGGTAGTAAAAGTCATTCATACAATATAACTTTTATAGTTTGTTTGAAATAATAATTTTTAATTAGCTTTTCTTGTTTACTTATTGTACGGGTAATATCTCAAATTATGTCTGTTTTCATTTCTTGTTTTATTGTTTTAAATCATCATCATCATATGTTCATGTACGGTAACGTTTCTTATGATGTGTGTATGTTTCTTCTTCATAGTTTTGTTTGATGAGACGTGAAGTTCACATTAACATGTTGCATTTTTCTGTTTCACCAGGTTGTTAAAAGAAAAAAAAATAGCAACAATGTTATTGTTTAAACAATTTTCAAGTACCCTTTTGTGTATTAGGTAAGCGATTATATAAATTGTTTTGTTATCATTATAAGATTATGATTATTTAATGATAGACAGTAAAAAAACATCATCAAATACAATGTTGATATTTTATTATTTATATTAGACAATGTAGAGAGAGAGAAATTTAACATCAATAATGAAAAACAGGAATGTTAAGAATGATAAAGTGTTAATACTGATTTATGACTAGATTGCTAGATTGTTAAAAATTTATCTACGATTTTGTTTTTAAAAAAGAGACCAGGTTTGGAAAATAAAAAGTCCAAATATAAGTATCTTTTTGAAGATTAAACAAAATTAACTAAACTTAATTTCTTTTGATATATGTGACCTTCTCCGAGAGGCACCTAGTGTGTGAAAATGAAGTTTTGAGAAAAACGCATTTAAAGTTTCATAACGCATTATCACTGTAAACACACCTTCAGTTGGGAGATGCAATTTGGTATGGTTAGTTGATTGGGTGCCGACTTTGGTGGCGTCATGCCTATGGGGTGACGTATTTTTTTTCGCTTTTAGTGTGACAATACCTTTGCTATTGTTGCTGTTCTGTTCGTTCTCAGCTATCTGTTCGCTCAAATGTAGATTATTATTAAGATTTTCTAGATGTGGTCAATAGATCAAGCAGTAACAAAATTTAACAACGCTGTGAATAGAAGTGAAGTAGAGTGGCGAACATGGGATACCAAAATCCACTCTTAAGTCCAAACCCGTATTTTGACACACTAGGTCCCTTTTCTCGAATGCACACATGTATTATGGCTGTATGCATTATGGAAATAACAATTATTCCCATTATTTATGAAACACTAATTTATATGGTTGGCTTCGTAGTAGTCAGTCCAATTTTCCAAGACATTGTTGACAGTTTCTGGTTCATCTCACGAATGGCTCGGACGATATTAGCCTTAAGGTTCTTTAATGGCAATCCGGTGTTTAACTCACCCCATAAGGCAAAGTCTAAAGGGGTAAAATCGCAGCTCCGGAGCTGATAACGCGATGGCTAAACTTAGTGCGCAAAATATCATTTGTTTGACGAGCTGTGGAACATGATGCACCAAACCACCGACTATCCAAGTTCATATCTTCCATTTAAGAGTATGAAAAGTCCCTCATTATAGCTCTATAGCGCACGCCAATGATTAAAATGGCGTTTCTAGCAACATTTTCGGAAAAAATTAGCCACCACTCCAAACTGTCACTCTCTGTGGATACAATGTCTGCTCGACAATGACGTGCGTTTTTTTCGATCCACAGATGCGGCAATTTTGTTTGTTAACCTAGCCGCCGGGAAGAAAATGCGCCACGTCAGAAAAGATTATTTTTCGGCTAAATTCGATGTCCGATTGGAGCTTCTGTAAGTCTCAAACTAAGAAGCCGTAACGAATTGGATGATCGTGTGTGCCTTCAATTGCTGAGTTAATTGCACCTTGTAAACGAATAATCCGAGATCTTTTGTGCGAAATTCTCATCATGTTGGTGCGTGAAATGCCGAGTTGTTGAGATCGATGGCTAGTCGATGTTCTTGGATTGAGTTGCACACTTCGGTCATAGCAGCTACATTTTCATCGGTACGCATAGTACGAAAACAGGGACCATAAGTACAGCATACGCGGTGGGTTTTTCATTTCGGTGCGGATTTCATTTCAGCGAACGCACAGTTTGAGCAACACAGCACTCACTTTGGAAATAAGTTTGCAATACTTCCCAATGTTGTTTAAGCATATTTTGGTCCACGGAGGTATGAAATTGACTGATAGACAATATTTCGGACAGAAAAAATCTATCAGTGTCAAAAAAACTTATAATTTAAAAAGATACCTGTATTTGGACCACTCTGTATTAACTATTTGTCCTAAAAGATTTAATGCTGAAAGGTTTAATTTATTTTTTTCACAAAATTAACAAAAATGGTTAAAAATATTATTTTTTATACCCTCCACCATATATGGTGAGGGTATATATCAGTTTGTCATTCCGTTTGTAATATGTCGAAATATAGATGCCTATTTTTACCCAGATTATTTAACATCCTCCCGAGCAGTTTGGTATTTAAAATGAGCAAAATCGGTCAAGCGGTTCAAAAGTTATGAGTGAAAATGTGAAGGTACCTCTAAATTTTCCATACAAATTTGTACAATTTTTCTGTATCTATTTTTATACCCTCCCCCATATATGGTGAGGGTATATATCAGTTTGTTATTCCGTTTGTAATATGTCGAAATATAGGTTTAAGACCCCATAAAGTATATATATTCGTGATCCGTATGCAATTTTAAGTCGATTTAGCGATGTCCGTCTGTCTGTCTGTTGAAATCACGATCACGACGCGAAGACGCAAGCGGGGGTGCCTATTTTTACACAGATTATTGAACATCCTCCCGAGCAGTTTGGTATATAAAATGAGCAAAATCGGTCAAGCGGTTCAAAAGTTATGAGTGAAAATGTAAAGTTACCTCTAAATTTTCCATACGAATTTGTACAATTTTTCTGTATCTATTTTTTTTTTCTGTTAAGTAAGTAAAAATGTTGTTAAGTCTTCTTTTTGTTCGATTACATTTATTGTCTTACATACTATGAGAAGAGCTATATGTGTGTTACTCTGATAACTAAGTTAACGTAAAAATCAACAATGTTAAAGTCGCTAACAGAGCAGACCTCTGTAAATAACATTGCTAAAACTAAATAAATAACATTACTAAAACTAAATAACAAAAGTTCGTTACATAAATTGACTAAACATATTCATATTACAGTTCATGCAAAATTTGGTATATAAGTATATCATCTTCAGCCCCTATGGTGGAGGGTATTCAAAGATTCGGCACAGCCGAATTTAGTCCTTTTTTACTTGTTTTTTTTTTAATTTTAAAAAATTTTTGTTAGACGTTGAAAATAGTAACATATTTATTTTATGGACTTTAGAAACTGATGTACTGAATTACTTTTTAAGCAAATGAACTTTAGCTTCTTATAAAATTCCTGCATGAAAAAAAACTTTTTACCTCTTCTTTGAAAAATATCTTTAAAATCAAGTTTTCTTTATAGCAAAAAGTTCTCAAATTATAGGTTAATTTAGTAAGGACGTAGTTGCTCAAAACAAATAGAAACACCCATAGAGACTTAGGTGTTGCCCATTATTACTTTTTCTTTTTCGCAAATGGATAAGTTATCAAACAAGTGTCCCACTTTGATGCTTTAATAAATTAAAAAAATCTCTTCTTTCATAGAGGTTCTGAAAGAAATAAGAATACAAAAATTTAAAACGACTTTGTAACAGTCACACACAAAGTGAATGCAGTCTACGACAAATTGCCTGCACCACCTGCAATTGTTATTATGTATTGCCTCTACCATTTATTACCATGTATTATTTTGGTTACCATTCAAGTGGTAGAATCTTTCTTTCATTCCATAATGTTTTTGTTTTCATACAGTACGCTAAATCCAAGAAATCCAATAACTAATCCAAGGATTCCTTGTGTTTTATTTTTTTCTTTCGAAGAAAAGGGACAGTGGAAAGAAAACGGCTTGACTACGATATAAAATATAAAAATATTTTAGTCCATGAGGTTTAAAGGAAAAGTTTTTTTGGTCGATAACTTCTAATTTTGAGGGTGTATTTGAAATTCTACATTTTTACTTGGTCATTTAAAAAATATATTTTCACTATAACCACCGTGTAATGTATAAAATTGTAATTTAAATGATTGCAGTGGCGTATTCAAATAGAAATAGAAATTAAATTGAATCCATAAAGCATATCTAAGTGGGATATTCCATATCAAGTGTTCAAAAGTATCAATAAGTTCAAGACAAAATATCATTAATTTTTTTTTATTTTTTTAATTTTTAATTTTTAAGCATTTAATTTTATGTTACAATAAAATCATAACGTAGAGTTAAGTTTAGAAACAATCATTGATACTGGGCAAATCACCATTGCAGTATTTCCAGGTAGTCCAGGCAGACCAACCTTGTTGGTTCAAGACTTGGTGAGCACAAGTAACTGAAGCTCTAATATCATCCGATAGCAAAGCATCACAATTTATTTTGCATTCGTTGTAGGAGAAACGGCCATTGGAAGGTTGGCACCAGTAGTAGTCATTGATTTGGAAAATACCATAATCATTGGAGCCATCTGAGTTGGGGGGTCCTACCACATCGGAACGGTAAGAGGATTCGTGTTCAGCAATGCAAGTCCATTGGGGCATTTCTGATTTAGGTACACCCAAAGCATCCAGTTCCCTAGCCAAAGAGCAACGGTCAAAAGTCTTGCCTAAGGCAGGAGCAGCGAAAACCAAAGCAGCAACAAGCACAATGAAGAATTTCATGATTGTTTAAAATCAAACTGTGATTGACTATAAAAATCCTACGCTATTTATACTTTGTTTAATTATTTTATTATTCTATGGTTTTTAACAGAAAAAGTTTATACTAATCTAAAATAATTTGAGATTAGATTTAGAAATTGTTTTGATTTGTTTTTCAATAACCATTTTTTGGTTGCGTCAATTACCATTTTTCTTACGCTATATAAAATGATAAAAACAATTATTTTAATTCAATATTTCTAAAGTATTATTTTTTGTGTGTTCAGGTCAAATTTCCCCACTGACAGACCGAAGTCCATCAATTTTTATTTTTACATAACTTAATATTTAAGTAATAATTCATACCAAAAGCTGACTTTTATACTGACTTAATTTTAGTAAGGTGTAAGAACTGTAAGGTGTAGAAGAACTGCAGTGGTAATGTGCCCAGTATTGATGATTGTTTCTTAACTAGACTGTTTCTTAATAAGACTTTAATAACAAATAATCTATAATTAACTAATAAAATTTATCAAGTTCCTTTACATTTGAACAATTTAGAAAAAATATAATTATATGATCTAAAATCGAACTAAAAATCATAAATTTACCAATTAAAAGTTTTTCATCTCTCATACATGATACAGTCAAAAATTATAATTTAAAATATTGCCTAATCATTAACTATCAGCATGCATTTATGTTGAAGATTTAAAAAATGATTAAAATAAATAATTGAAAATAACGGTTATAGTTTATAAGCAACCTGCTTTGTTTAGTAAATTCTTTAAGAATTAAAGTTCAAAGCAAAAACTGTAATAATAGGGGATAAATATAAAATTGTTAAAAATTTTATTGACGTGTTAGTCTAAGTGTGTGTTGTTTCGGGTTTTCGAATTTGATTTCAACACTCAATATAAGTAGACATCATTAGTCCAATGGATACTGAGGATGATTTGAAATTCGAATATACTCTATCCAGATGGCTCTTATCAAATTTTTTCAATTTTACATATTCTCTATAATTTACATATTCTTTCCATTTGAATATTTTAGAAAAAATATAAAAATATGATCTAAAATCGAAATAAAAATCATTAATTTAAAAATAAAATGATAACAATTTAAACACAAATATCCTATAAGAAATTGATGACGGGCACAGAACAAAATAAAATATATGTCGTTTCCCTCTTGCATATATGCAAGAATGAAACAACTAATATATGTTGCATTTTTTGACGCTAAAAAAGTAATGTATTTGTCAAGTTTTTCATTTTGCCTGTAAGATCTTGATAGAATCTTTGTTCTACGCATTGGCGGGTATTTCCATCAACACTAGCAGTCAAATGACTGTCAGTCACTATTGTAGGGTCCATATTCTAATTTCTATATTCTTCTGGACTTATATTGTAAACATTTAATATGGAGTATCGCACTTAGACACACTAGTAATTTAACCATAAATTACCTAAACAATTTTCAATGATTTCACTTGTAAAATATACTATAAATTGCATTCTCTTTCCATCTAAATTCACAGTTTACATTTCGTTCACTAAACTTACTAAACAAAGCTACAATAACAATATGAAAATTCTAATTGTTTTAGTGGCTGCTTTAACTTTAGCAGGTCCTGCTTTTTCTATCACCTATAATCCATGTTCTTTGGCTAAAATCATGAAGAATATGGGTGTTCCAAAGGATCAATTGGTCCGTTGCTAAACATAAGGCCTCTTAACGCATCGAAGTTGTTGGTTTAAACTTTATTTTGGTTCACACATTTCTTTGGGTGTACCTACAAATACTGCAGCTGTTATTTTGCCAAACTAAATGATAAGACTTTAATAAAAAATAAAATGATAATAATTTAAACACATACGTATACATTAATATATATAAATTTGTATATTTTTCTTAACTTTTATTATGAACACTTCATATGGAGTATCGCACTTAGGCACAAATATCAATGATATCACTTTTAAAATAGACTATAAATTGTATTCTCTTTCCATCAAAACTCATAGTTTACATTTTGTTCACTAAAATTACTAAACAAAGCTACAATAACAATATGAAAGTTGTAATTGTTTTAGTAGCCGCTTTGGCTTTAGCTGCTCCTGCTTTTGCTACCACCTATAATCGCTGTTCTTTGGCTAAAGCCATGCACAATTTGGGTGTTCCCAAGGACCAATTGGCCCGTTGGACTTGTATTGCCGAACATGAGTCCTCTTATCGTACCGGAGTTGTTGGTCCCACTAACTCCAATGGTTCCAACGATTATGGCATTTTCCAAATTAATAACTACTACTGGTGTCAACCTTCCAATGGCCGTTTCTCCTACAACGAATGCAAAGTAAGTTGTGATGCTTTGCTATCGGATGATATTAAGGCTGCTGTTACTTGTGCTCGCAAAGTCTTGAGCCAACAAGGTTGGTCTGCCTGGTCCACCTGGAAATATTGTGATGGTACTTTGGCCAGCATTGATAGCTGTTTTTAAATTTCTTTAAAAATGTTTTAATAAATTTGTGAAATATGTACTGTACATACGGATTACTCATAATCAGCTTATTTTATTAAAATGGCTGTTAGAATATGAGTAAAATAGAATGTAAAAACTGTGTAGAAATGGCTTATTTTATTTCTATCTCACTCTCCAAATTTCTCTAATGTAAACAAAACAAGACCTGTGAATACACAAAAAACTTCCTAGTTTTATTTAAAGTTAATAGAAAAGAACTCAAACTAGAGAAGTACACAGATTACCAGAAATCATTCGATAGGAAAGTATTATATTTAAAGTTCAAATTATTTTATAAATATAAAAAAAATAAAAATTGATCTCAGAATAATAAAGTTTAAGAAAAAAATTTTAAATCGTTAAAAATGTTTACCACCGAGCAACGCCAGTTTACGTATCGTTCAAAAATATCATGAACTACATGAGAAAAATTTAACATGTGACCTAGGCGTTGCAAGAAAAATTTAAGATAGTTGTTCTAAATCAATAAACAATAGTAACATTTTTTTATACCCATTATTTTATGAAATTATTTGAATTTTACAGTTTGCTTTAAAAAAAATCACTACATTTTTCCTGAATTCCCTGTAATTGCAATTTTTATGTCACGAAAAATGATATCGATATAAACCGGATTGAAAGAATCCAAAAACGTTTTTCAAGATTTGCTTTAAAAAGGCAGTATTCATTTGAAAATATGCCTATTTACCGAAGTCGTTTGCAAACGCTCGGTATTCAATCGTTAATGGTTCGTAGGAAGATCCAAAGCATTACCTTTATAAAGGACTTAATGGATAACAAAATTGATTGCTCTCCTTTATTATCCATTTTGCCATTTCACGCTCCGACCAGAGCGTTAAGAGAATATCATTTATTTATGGTTCCTTTCCATAGAACCAATTATGGAATGTACGAGCCGATATCAAGATGTATTGTCTTGTATGATTCGGTATCAAACCGAATTGATTTCAATATTAGCAGACAACCGTTTAAGAGGATAATTTCCAACATGTTAGATGAGGAAGAACCATAATCTTGTACAGATGTTAAAATGTTTCCAATGATTTAATGGAATGGCTGATTTGAAATTGTAAATAAAATTAAAATTTTTTGTAATTATGTATATATTTTAAATGTAAGCTGTAAGGGCTAAGCCCGATAGATGAAATAAATAAAATAAAATAAAACCAAAGCACTGTAAATTTATAATAAGTTCTCAAATTTATTGATCTATAAGATTCTACTTTTTCTACTAATGATCTTTCGGATATTAGAAAGAAGATCTCTCGTATATTAAAAGAGATCCATTTAAATTGTGCAGGCTATTTGCGAACGAAATTACCTTAAAATCCTCAGATTTTAAGTATTTTTTTAAGGCAAATTTCATAGGATTTTTGTTGGAAATACTCTTAAAATGTTAAGAGAGTATTTACTTATAAATAGTGTATATTTAAATCTGAATTGCAACGACAAGAGGTACAACCAGGTTGACATCAGTAGTAGTTCTTGATTTGAAAAATGCACAATATTCATCGGAGCCGTTGCAGTTGGTGGGTACAACAACGGCAATAAGGTTAAAAGTTCATCCCTTGGAGCCTTGAATTTTATGATTCTTCAAAATCAAACTATCTATGAAAATGTGGTGATATTTATAGCTAAATTTCTTTGAATATGGGAAAAATATTCTGTTTCTAAAAAGGCAGGAGTTTGTTTAATCTCTACAAAAAATATATAAACAAATTATGAGTAGATTTGTGATTATTTATTTTTAAATGTTTATAACAATTAATATTAAATTTTTTTAAGCTAAAGATCTTTTTTTTTTTATAAAATTTCTTATTTTATTTTCGATATTTCGCTAACAATTTGTTAGCATCTTCAGGAAAACAAAATTTTAATATCGAAAATAAAATAAGAAATTTTATAAAATAAAAAGATCTTCAGCTTAAAAAAATTTAATATTAATATTAAAATAAGATCGAATAAAGTTATATTATGTTTATAACAATTTATAATAATTAAAAATTTAATGTCTGTGTCAAATAAGGGCGTTAAATCCAACTTTTGGATTTTTTTTCTGAAGCAATATTTCAACCACAAATTCATGCTGCTACGAGGGTGGGTTAATAAGTCAGTGACTTTTCAAACTTCCCTCGTAGTTATATGTAATGCAACACTGCTCCCATCAAGTACCATCTTTTCATAGACTACTGTCAAATTTTGAGCAAGTTCCGTCATTTACTTTGCGTTTAACAGCTGTTCAAAACATACAACCTCGTGCATTTTTTTAAATGGAAAAAAGTGAATTTCGAGTGCTCATTAAATTTTTTTTTTTCGAAAAAAACAGTCAATAAAACCAATAAAAAGCTTGATAAATACTATGGGGACTCTGCACCATCGATTTCAATGGTAAAAAAGTGGTATACCGACTTTCGTTGTGGCCTTACAAGCACAGAAGATGCCGAACGTTCTCGGCACCCAGTTGAGAGGTCTCTACACCCAAAACAATTGAAAAAATTCACGATATGGTGTTGGCCGATCGGAGATTGAATGTGCGATAGATTGTGGAAGACATAGGCATCTCACATGGCTCAGTGGTTTCAATTTTGAACGATCACTTGGGTATGTGAAAGCTTTTCGCAAGATGGCTGCCACGTTTGCTCACAATCGACCACCAACGGAATCGTGTGACAGCTTAGTTTCCATGGAAAAAATCCATGAAGTAGACTACGAATTGCCCCCTCATTCGCCTTATTCTTCGGATTTAGCCCCCAGTGACTATTTCCTATTTCCAAACCTAAAGAAATGGCTGGGTGGAAAGAGATTTAGCTCCAACGAGGAAATTAAAAGAAGTTTAAAAAGAAGTCAATTTCTGTGGTCCGCTAAGTTTATAAAATTGCAACTTCACATTGTTTTGAACAAATTAAATTATTTTAATTTGAGCAAAAACTAGCTAGTTTTTATACAAAACTGATTTTGACAGGCAAAAACTAGGGAGTTTTTGATTGGTCTAAATGTAAGCATAAGACTCGTTTTTTCAAGATTTTAAATCTAACCCTTGATATTTTTAATATTCGTTTCTAATGTCAATAAAAGTTGAAAAATAGATTCAATTTTAGTCTTCTCGATATAATTTCTGTATAAAAAATTGTACAAAGAAATATTGCACAAAAATATTAACTATTAAGGTTTTCCATATATCTCATCTCTTGTAATATTTTTAAAATGGATTAAATACCCTTATATAAGCGAGATATTAAATTATTAGTATGACCAACAGATTGTTTTAACTAAAAAACTTTGATTTATTTTAAACATGCATACACTTCAAATATATCAGCAAAGTACTTGAATTTCAAGTGCTTTAGAATATATAGCTCTTTTTATGATACTAACTTAAGACGTCAACTATTTTATTTGTTTATTTTTTATAATATTTATTTCAACTCGTATATCTCTAATCATGATTCATTACAATTAACACAAAGTTAAATATTATGAACTTTAATGGGACTAATTATATAGTATAGTTAGTTTTAAAACTTAAAAAAAAAACTTTACGCAGTTGGTTTACATCATAAATTTTTTATTAATATATGGGAATTTTTTCAAAGTTTTTCTAAAACTTAAAACAATTGAAATCATTACAATCATCAAAATACTTAAAAAATAAAGCAAACGTCAAAACACGCCATTTTTTTTAAAGCATAAACATTTTTTTTAAGAAAAACAATACTAATTATATCTCTAAAAAATATGTATTATTTTTTATTAAAAAATTTATTTACATAAACAAAAAACAATTAGCCATTGAACTTAAATTGTTGCAAACAGGTATTTAACAATTAAGACAAAAGAAAAGATATTTATATTTCAATGTGACTAATTATATTACGTTATATAAGGACCATCATAATATTATGTTCACACTGATATAACAATTTTGGAAAAGTACAGTGTGGTCCAAATACAGGTATCTTTTGAAATGATATTTTTGCAAAAATTTCAGGCAAAAAAAAAAAAAAAACATTTCTATATAATGGCTGTTAGAAAATTTTTCAAATTTTAAATATATTGTAATTTAAAATAACAAACAAAAAATGGAATTTACTCGAGAAAGTTATCGTTGAATGTTTTTTAACAATTCTAAAGTTGGCTTAGTGTTTCACGACTTTGGCTTTTGTTAATAATGATCCATCTCTAAGGAATGTTTATTACTGGTTTGCAGAATTCAGGCGTAGTCGTTCTTCTATCTGCTATAAAAAAGTTGTAGTTCCATAAATATCAATGCTGTGTGGTCTTTGATTGAGCTAGACAGACATACAACATATCCTGATGCACAGCCATCTCTCTTTGATTTGGAAAGTCTGTTTGGGAAGAAATCTAACATCAACATTGAGATGTAAAAATTATTATATAAACCAAGATAAAATTAAAAACGATTCTGCATTTAGTCCAGAACTGTTACCTAACCATTTTGATATGTTCTCTTCTATTAAAACCCATTTCGGCGTAATGCGATTTAAAATGCCTGAAAACGCAATTAATCAGTTCAAAATATTACTTTTCTGAGTTACGAAAATCAAAGTAAAAAAAAAATGCTACGAACACCTATTTTCGACTGGCAAAAGTATACAACTCATAAGGGCATATATTTAAAAAAAATGAATTATAATAAATCATTTTATTAATTTAAATGAATTATACTAAATAATTTTATTTATAGGTTCCGCCATCTAACATTTTTTTTTTCAACTAGTGCTTATTTCGTGAATGGGAACACTTAGCTCATGTCTGATATGACAGATAATTAGTTTTATCCTTCCGCTGAACGAATATGGTTGTGTATACGCTTGAACAACGCTGGGAAATATTGCGACATTACTTTGAAAATCATGGAAATGTTGCAGAATGTCATATTTTCAATGTCATCTTTTCAGATGAAGCTCATTTTGATCTTGGCGGGTATGTAAACAAGCAAAATTGTCGCATTTGGGGCACAGAAAACCCGCACGCATACATTGAAAAGCCGATGCACCCAAAACGAGTCACTGTTTGGTGCGAATTTTGGTCCAGAGGCATAATTGGGCCATTTTTCTTCGAAAATGAGCAAGGAGTGGTCGTTACAGTCAATGGCGATCGTTATCGGGCCATGTTGAACAAATTTTGGTTCACAAAAATTGAAGAGGAGGATATTGGCAACAGTTGGTTTCAACAGGATGGCGCTACGTGCCACACAGCCGAAGCTACACTCGATGTTTTGCGCCCTGATTTTGAAGATCGCATTATCAGCCGCAGAGCTGATGTCGTTTGGCCACCTCAGAGCTGCGATTTGACACCGTTGGACTATTATTTGTGGGGTGCCGTCAAATATAAGTGTTACGCCGACAAGCCAGAGACAATTGACGCTTAAAAGCAAAATATTCGTGAAGCCATTGGTGAAATACAGCTGCACACAATCGATAATGTGCTTAAAAATTGGACCGATCGTGTAGGCTACTGCATGACCAGCCGAGGCAGCCATTTGAATGAAATTATATTCCATTATTAACCGGAAGGATTGTACTTTCAAATAAAAAAAGAAATTTGAGAAAATATTCAGTAATTTTTTTTATAGCATTTTCAAAAAAAAAAAAGTTATTTGGCGGACCCTAATATAATAATAATATAAAAATTTTTTTTTTAATAAAAAAAACTATTAAACTCATTTTAAATTAATTTTTTTTTAAATAATGCTTAAAATTTCATTAAAATTTTCGTTAATTCTTTATAATTTAAATAAAAATGCATAGCATTAATTAATCAATTTAACTACCAACCATTGCACTGCCATCCAGCCTATCTACACTCATCAAAAAAAGTCTGTAATGCCAACTGAAAATTTTGCTGTTATTACGGGAAATTCTGCTAATTTGAGCCCAGCGGTATTTTTTGCTAGTAGAAAAATTAGTAGCCGCTACTAAATTTTAGTAGACTTTTTGTAAAGTGGAATTTAAAATCTGTTTGCTAAAATCGGCAAAAAAAAATTACTAAATTTTATTAATATTAGTAAAAAGCTTTGAATTTATTTTTCTTATCGAGTATCAAAAATTTTGAATATATTTTTTAAAAAACGAATTAATCATTTGTTTTAATTTGGTAATTTCTGTTTGGAAAATATTTTGGTCAATTTTTTTTTGTTTTTACTTTTAAGGTCAAATTCTAATTGTTTTTAGGGCTGATTTTTAGAACTAAAAAAAACTTTTTAGTGCTATTTTAAGTGAATGTCCTATTTTTAGACATGAGTCGGTATATTCACTTCCGATCCCTTTTTTAATGTATGTAGCATTTCAAGGCAATTAAAGTTTGTAGGTGTAAGTTTTAATTCCTTCAATATCCACTTTTTTAAAATTAGTAATTTTTTTTTGCTAATTTTAGCAAATCGGTTTTTAAAAATTTGTAAAATGATTTCTGAAATTAGCAACAAAATTTGTAAATATTCTGTAAATATTCTGTAATATGTAAAATGTAAATAGCAAAAAGATTTGCTAAATAATATTTTTTT
This sequence comes from Eustalomyia histrio, assembly GCA_949748255.1. Taxonomy (NCBI): domain Eukaryota; kingdom Metazoa; phylum Arthropoda; class Insecta; order Diptera; family Anthomyiidae; genus Eustalomyia; species Eustalomyia histrio. The sequence continues at coordinate 121,715,054 of OX456527.1, forward strand.
ACTAAAAATCAGTACAAAAATTGTAGAGTGGGATTGAAAATCATTTACAAATATTTCTACTAACTTTTTTTTCTGAGTGTAGAGTTTGCTAACGCATCCTCGTATCTCAAAACTGAAAATTTTGCTGTTATTACGAGAAATTTTGGTAATTTGAGCCCAGCGGTATTTTTTGCTAATCTTAGCAACACATGTCTGCTGACGTAAAGCGGAATTTAAAACCGGTTTGCTAAAATCAGCAAAAAAAATTACTAAATATAGTGAATATTAGTACAAAATTTTAAATTTATTTTTATTATCGATCATCAAATTTTGTTTTATTTTATTTATTTTTTTTTTTTTCAAAAAATATTTTATACAAAATTAAAAACAAAATAAAAGGCTTAAAAATCTTAAAACCTGTTAAAACATAAAAGAATTAATCATTTTGTTTTTATTGGTTAATTTCCGTTTTGAAAATATTTAGTCAATATTTTTTTTACTTTTAAGATCAAATTTTAATTGTTTTTAGGGCTGATTTTTAGAACTAAAAAAACTTTTTAGTGCTATTTTAAGTGGATGTCCTGTATATTCACTTCCGATCCCTTTTTTAATATATGTAACATTTTAAGACAATTTAAGTTTGTAGGTGTAAGATTTAATTAGAAATAACATTTCCTTCAATATCCACTTTTTTAAAACTAGTATTTTTTTTTGCTAATTTTAGCAAATAGGTTTTCAAAAATTTGTAAAATGTAAATAGCAAAAAAAATTTACAAAATAATAATTTTCTTACTAAAAATCAGTACAAAAATAGTAAAGTGGAATTGAAAACCGTTTAAAAATTGTTCTACTAACTTTTTTTTCTGAGTGTACTACATTTCAGAAAAGACAAAATACGTGTTATAATAACATTTTTTAAAATTTAAAAGTAATGATGAATTGTTAAAAAAAAAAGTGTCACAAGTTTATTATAAAACGTTTTTTGTCTCTCCTGAAAAGTAATAGTTTTTGAAATAAATCGTATGTGATAGTAAAACCCTTGATATGTAAACGGTGAACAGATATGAATTGGTATTTTTTTTATTTTAGATGGTCACAATAATACATTATTTTGGGATAGAATTTTATTGCAAAGCCACTGGTATGGGCCAAGTTCTGTGAAAAATGTATAAAATTAGAAAAAAAATTCAATTTATTTCAATAAAAAAGAAGTTTTTTTAGAAAAATATTTTTTTTGGTGAAAAATTATAACAATTTTATTTTTTAGCTCTGTGGGCATTCTTTAAAAGAAAAAATATTGATGGCATAAAGATGTATTCAATATTTTTCCCATTTTTGTCAACTTCAAAATAGTATGCATAGTTTATATCGTTAGCTGATATTTTCATTGGCTACGATTTCTCTTTCTCCTTAACAAGTCGCAATCAATTTCAAATTATTTTACAGTTACTCATTATCTTTTACAAAAAAATTGACAATTAAAAGAAATAAACAACTGAAATGTCATTTGTTTTTTACGTATTTGTATTTTTTACGAATACTGCATGTAAATTTGATTAGTATTTAAAACTAAATGAAAAGATCTTTTGATTTAAATGAAAAGTTTTAAATGATTTTTCATTTATTTTAAATTACCTTTGCAGTTAATTTAAACTAAAAACTGTTTTGAGTGTAATATTGTTTTAATTTATACAAAAACCGGCTTTTAAAATTTTCATTTGACATTCATATACGGAACACATAGCACTCAATGAACTCTCGCAATCTGTGTATGTATATTTTTTTTTGTAAAAAAAATTCTTAATATTTTATTTTTAATTTCAGATTATTTTGAAAAAATCTATATATTAAAAAAATAAATATGATTAATAATGTAAATTTTGTATATTATTCGATCTATTTGTTTTAATTATATATTTTCATACAAACCTGTCAATTTGTACTTCGAAAATCGAATATGGTTGCCAATGGGTATTTCTATAAATCGATGGAAAAGGCTCATTTGTACGAGTAATCATTAACTAAATTAAAAAAATTTAATATCGCATAGTCATTTTCTTTAGAGTGTGTGATATATAATCCTGTTCAAAACCATGAATTATTTGTGGATTGGATGGTTCATAAGGAGACTGAAGATGACCTGGTAACTCGGGTCGAAAGTGCCATTATTAATTTAATTTTATAAAAGTTAAAATATTATTTATTATATGAACTTTTTAAATTTTAAGTTGCAAAATTTTTGTTACAAAAATATTATCCTAAACGAAATCAAAAGGAGAATGTAATTATTAAAAAAATTAACTCAGTTATAATACATTATTCTAACCGCATATGCATGTTATAAAATAAATAAATATTAATTAAAATTATAAAAACACAAAATAATAATAATTTTTTGAATTTTTGTAAACGAATATAAAAAAAAATGGAAAAACAAGCAACTTACATTATAATTCACTGACCTATCAACCTTGTCGGCAAGGGTATATTTGATGCATATTAGGTCTATAACAAATCGGTGTTATAAAGAGAAAAATCGATAAGTAGTTTCCCTATACTCACTGCTGTCTGTAAAGTAGCAACCTGTTTTTTTTTTAATACTTTTAAATCAAATTTAAAAATAGTTATTATGGCAAAATTACATAAAAAAACATAAATTTAAACTAAACAAGTAAAAAAGGGCTAAATTCGGCTGTGCCGAATCTTTGAATACCCTCCACCATAGGGGCTGAAGATGATATACGTATATACTAAATTTTGCATGAACTGTAATATGAATATGTTTTGTCAATTTATGTAACGAACTTTTGTTATTTAGTTTTAGTAATGTTATTTATTTAGTTTTAGCAATGTTACTTACAGAGGTCTGCTCTGTTTGCGTCTTTAACATTGTTGATTTTTACGTTAACTTAGTTATCAGAGTAACACACATATAGCTCTAAGAATGTTATTAGTCTCATGTTATGTTAGACAATAAATGTAATTAAACAATAAGAAGACATAATAACATTTTTACTTACTTAACAGAAAAAAAATAGATACAGAAAAATTGTACAAATTTGTATGGAAAATTTAGAGGTACCTTCACATTTTCACTCATAACTTTTGAACCGCTTAACCGATTTTGCTCATTTTAAATACCAAACTGCTCGGGAGGACGTTCAATAAATAGGCACCCCCGCTTGTGTCTTCGCATCGTGATCGCCATTTCAACAGACAGACAGACGGACATCGCTAAATCGACTTAAAATTGCATAAGGATCACGAATATATATACTTTATGGGGTCTTAAACCTATATTTCGACATGTTACAAACGGAATGACAAACTGATATATGCCCTCACCATATATGGTGGAGTGTATAAAAATCGCGCGAAGTGACTAACTTTTCAGTTACATTTCTTGACACTTTTTTTTAATTACCGATTCAATCTGACAGTAACAGGAAAAAAATCGGTTTACTATTTAGAAGTTATTGGTCGATTAAACTTGATACAAAAAAATTGAATTGGAGAAAAATAATGGGGGTTTAACAATTTATTTTTGGGGATTTCCAATCTCAAAATGGGGATATGAGTTATATATAAAAAATTTATATTATTCAGAATTCATAATATGTATTAAATCATGTATAATTAATATAAGCTTCAAAAAAATTAATAAAAAGCTTTTTAATTTCTGATTTTCGAAAAATATCGGAATTTAGTTTTAAATTAAGTGAAGTACTATCTTTGTTCCAATGTCTCGCTCGAGTAAAATCCACTGATAAGAACTTTGCAGAAGGAAAAAATACGAAGTAAGCTGTAAAATAATATTTTTTACTTTATTTTTTAACAAAGTTTTATAGAGAAATATTATTGAGAAAATTTGAAATTTTGCCCTTTAAAGTGTAATAATTGCATTTTTTATATACATATGTATATATTATATTATAAACAAATAAATTTTTTGAAAAATAATAGTAAAAAAACTTATATTATTCATTAACACGCATTTAAAATGAAGTTCGATTCGTGCTATATGTGTAATGGTTTTATCTTTTTGTGTTGTTATACATATTTTTATTATATTTGCTTGTGTTATATTTATTTATTATTTTTTTTTTATGCGCACATACACTATCACCATAGCAGAGTTTGAGGAATACTACATGTATACCACAATAATATATAAAATAATAAAAATCGTATAAGGTCACATAACAGCTAAATTATTCCATGAAGGAGCCGTGGGCTAAGTGAGGGTGGATTGAACCGCGTGTTCAAGCTAAGCTTGGTGCTGATTGGTTTTATTGAATTTTATAGTAAATCCACCAACCAAGTTATAATCAACTTAGCAAATACACCAACCAAGTATGTTGGAATTAAATTCAGCATACCAAAAAAAAATTATACAAAAAGCCCATTAGGTCACACAACAGCTACTCCAATTAATATACTGAGTGTGGAGCGGGTGGTGGTGCTGAGACTCACAATCAGTAGTTGTGCGGACTCGATCCGTTTTGGGGTTGATTTTATTTTTTAATTAAAAAATTGTAAAATTAAAATCACCACACTACTAAAAAAATGCCATTAAAAGGGGATTAGTAAAAATATTTTTTTATTTAAAATGAATAAATATCAATAAATTACAATTTTTATTATACAAATATAATATTTAACACATTTTAAATACAATTTTATAAAGAAAGTACAACAAATCCTTCAATGAAATTTTAATTTTAACATGTGGTTGCACAAAGGCGTGCTTTTTTGATGTTTTAACAGTACGAGAAAACACAGATCTGAAATTAAAATTAAAAGTGAATCTTAAATTAGAATAAATAAGAATTGTTCACTTTAAACTTGGTTCCTATATTTATTTAAACTCGAAATTTTCTACAACTTATTGAGTAGATTTTTTTTCTGAATTTTTTGCCAAAATAAAAAGACAAAAAAAGAAAATTTTTTCCTCACAGTATTATGCTCAAATGAAAGAGAATTGAATGGGCTATTTAGCAGTACATAAATCTCTTCGAAATTTAAGATGTAGTATGGATTTTAAAGCATTTTCATAATCGATCCGCCATAATCAATAATCATAATTTTCTCAGAAACAAAAAGGAATTTCGCAGTGAAAAGTAGTTTTATTGAATTTTTTAATTTTTTGGCAAAAAGGACAGTGTATACATCATCATGTTTTGCAAAAAATCGAAAATATTGTTTTCACTCAATATTATACTCAAATGAAAGGGAATTAAAAGGGTTATTTAGCTGTGCATAAATCTCTGGGAAATTCTGAGATAAATGAAAGGGAATTTAAAGAGCTATTTAGCAGTACATAAATCTCTGGGAAATTTTGAGATTTAGTATGGATTTTGCATTGAAATTCATAAAAATTTCCATAATCGATCCTCCATAATCATCATTTTCTCAGGAACTAAGAGGAATTTCGCAGCCAAAAGTACTTTTATTTGATGTCCTTAGTATTACCTTTCGTTTGAGTATAATATTGAGTGAAACAAAAATTTTCCATTTTTTGGCAAAAAATACAGTGTATACATCATCCTTTTTGCAAAAAATCGAAAAAAATTTTTTCACTCAATATTATACATTATTATACTCAAATGAAAGGGAATTTAAGAAGCTATTTAGCAGTACATAAATCTCTGGGAAATTTTGAGATTTAGTATGGATTTTGCATTGAAATTCATTAAAATTTCCATAATCGATCCTCCATAATCATCATTTTCTCGGAACTAAGAGGAATTTCGCAGCGAAAAGTAGTTTTATTTGATGCCCTTAGTATTACCTTTCGTTTGAGTATAATATTGAGTGAAACAAAAATTTTCCATTTTTTGGCCAAAAAGACAGTGTATACATCATCCTTTTTTGCAAAAAATCGAAAAAATTTTTTTCACTCAATATTATACATTATTATACTCAAATGAAAGGGAATTTAAAGAGCTATTTAGCAGTACATAAATCTCTGGGAAATTTTGAGATTTAGTATGGATTTTGCATTGAAATTCATTAAAATTTCCATAATCGATCCTCCATAATCATCATTTTCTCAGGAACTAAGAGGAATTTCGCAGCCAAAAGTACTTTTATTTGATGTCCTTGGTATTACCTTTCGTTTGAGTATAATATTGAATGAATCAAAAATTTTCCATTTTTTGGCAAAAAAGACAGTGTATACATCATCCTTTTTTGCAAAAAATCGAAAAATTTTTTTTCACTCAATATTATACATTATTATACTCAAATGAAAGGGAATTTAAGGAGCTATTTAGCAGTATATAAATCTCTGGGAAATTTTGAGATTTAGTATGGATTTTGCATTGAAATTCATTAAAATTTCCATAATCGATCCTCCATAATCATCATTTTCTCAGGAACTAAGAGGAATTTCGCAGCCAAAAGTACTTTTATTTGATGTCCTTAGTATTACCTTTCGTTTGAGTATAATATTGAGTGAAACAAAAATTTTTCATTTTTTGGCAAAAAAGACAGTGTATACATCATCCTTTTTTGCAAAAAATCGAAAAAATTTTTTTCACTCAATATTATACATTATTATACTCAAATGAAAGGGAATTTAAAGAGCTATTTAGCAGTACATAAATCTCTGGGAAATTTTGAGATTTAGTATGGATTTTGCATTGAAATTCATTAAAATTTCCATAATCGATCCTCCATAATCATCATTTTCTCAGGAACTAAGAGGAATTTCGCAGCCAAAAGTACTTTTATTTGATGTCCTTAGTATTACCTTTCGTTTGAGTATAATATTGAGTGAAACAAAAATTTTTCATTTTTTGGCAAAAAAGACAGTGTATACATCATCCTTTTTTGCAAAAAATCGAAAACAATTTTTTCACTCAATATTATACATTATCATACTCAAATGAAAGGGAATTTAAGAAGCTATTTAGCAGTACATAAATCTCTGGGAAATTTTGAGATTTAGTATGGATTTTGCATTGAAATTCATTAAAATTTCCATAATCGATCCTCCATAATCATAATTTTCTCTGGAACTAAGAGGAATTTCGCAGCGAAAAGTAGTTTTATTTGATGCCCTTAGTATTACCTTTCGTTTAAGTATAATATTGAGTGAATCAAAAATTTTCCATTTTTTGGCAAAAAAGACAGTGTATACATCATCTTTTTTTGCAAAAAATCGAAAAAATTTTTTTCACTCAATATTATACATTATTATACTCAAATGAAAGGGAATTTAAAGAGCTATTTAGCAGTACATAAATCTCTGGGAAATTTTGAGATTTAGTATGGATTTTGCATTGAAATTCATTAAAATTTCCATAATCGATCCTCCATAATCATCATTTTCTCAGGAACTAAGAGGAATTTCGCAGCCAAAAGTACTTTTATTTGATGTCCTTAGTATTACCTTTCGTTTGAGTATAATATTGAGTGAAACAAAAATTTTTCATTTTTTGGCAAAAAAGACAGTGTATACATCATCCTTTTTTGCAAAAAATCGAAAAAATTTTTTTCACTCAATATTATACATTATTATACTCAAATGAAAGGGAATTTAAAGAGCTATTTAGCAGTACATAAATCTCTGGGAAATTTTGAGATTTAGTATGGATTTTGCATTGAAATTCATTAAAATTTCCATAATCGATCCTCCATAATCATCATTTTCTCTGGAACTAAGAGGAATTTCGCAGCGAAAAGTAGTTTTATTTGATGCCCTTAGTATTACCTTTCGTTTGAGTATAATATTGAATGAATCAAAAATTTTCCATTTTTTGGCAAAAAAGACAGTGTATACATCATCCTTTTTTGCAAAAAATCGAAAAATTTTTTTTCACTCAATATTATACATTATTATACTCAAATGAAAGGGAATTTAAAGAGCTATTTAGCAGTACATAAATCTCTGGGAAATTTTGAGATTTAGTATGGATTTTGCATTGAAATTTTTTGGCAAAAAAGACAGTGTATACATCATCCTTTTTTGCAAAAAATCGAAAAAATTTTTTTCACTCAATATTATACATTATTATACTCAAGTGAAAGGGAATTTAAAGAGCTATACATAAATCATATACATAAATCTCTGGGAAATTTTGAGATTTAGTATGGATTTTGCATTGAAATTCATAAAAATTTCCATAATCGATCCTCCATAATCATCATTTTCTCTGAAACTAAGAGGAATTTCTCAGCGAAAAGTAGTTTTATTTGATGCCCTTTCGTTTGAGTATAATATTGAGTGAAACAAAAATTTTCCATTTTTTGGCAAAAAAGACAGTGTATACATCATCCTTTTTTGCAAAAAATCGAAAAAAAATTTTTCACTCAATATTATACATTATTATACTCAAATGAAAGGGAATTTAAAGAGCTATTTAGCAGTACATAAATCTCTGGGAAATTTTGAGATTTAGTATGGATTTTGCATTGAAATTCATAAAAATTTCCATAATCGATCCTCCATAATCATCATTTTCTCAGGAACTAAGAGGAATTTCGCAGCCAAAAGTACTTTTATTTGATGTCCTTAGTATTACCTTTCGTTTGAGTATAATATTGAGTGAAACAAAAATTTTCCATTTTTTGGCAAAAAAGACAGTGTATACATCATCCTTTTTTGCAAAAAATCGAAAAAAAATTTTTCACTCAATATTATACATTATTATACTCAAATGAAAGGGAATTTAAGAAGCTATTTAGCAGTACATAAATCTCTGGGAAATTTTGAGATTTAGTATGGATTTTGCATTGAAATTTTTTGGCAAAAAAAGACAGTGTATACATCATCCTTTTTTGCAAAAAATCGAAAAAATTTTTTTCACTCAATATTATACATTATTATACTCAAATGAAAGGGAATTTAAAGAGCTATTTAGCAGTACATAAATCTCTGGGAAATTTTGAGATTTAGTATGGATTTTGCATTGAAATTCATTAAAATTTCCATAATCGATCCTCCATAATCATCATTTTCTCTGGAACTAAGAGGAATTTCTCAGCGAAAAGTAGTTTTATTTGATGCCCTTAGTATAACCTTTCGTTTGAGTATAATATTGAGTGAAACAAAAATTTTCCATTTTTTGGCAAAAAAGACAGTGTATACATCATCCTTTTTTGCAAAAAATCGAAAAAAAATTTTTCACTCAATATTATACATTATTATACTCAAATGAAAGGGAATTTAAGAAGCTATTTAGCAGTACATAAATCTCTTGGAAATTTTGAGATTAAGTATGGATTTTGCATTGAAATTCATTAAAATTTCCATAATCGATCCTCCATAATCATCATTTTCTCTGGAACTAAGAGGAATTTCGCAGCGAAAAGTAGTTTTATTTGATGCCCTTAGTATTACCTTTCGTTTGAGTATAATATTGAGTGAATCAAAAATTTTCCATTTTTTGGCAAAAAAGACAGTGTATACTTCATCCTTTTTTGCAAAAAATCGAAAAAATTTTTTTCACTCAATATTATACATTATTATACTCAAATGAAAGGTAATTTAAAGATCTATTTAGCAGTACATAAATCTCTGGGAAATTTTGAGATTTAGTATGGATTTTGCATTGAAATTCATTAAAATTTCCATAATCGATCCTCCATAATCATCATTTTCTCAGGGACTAATAGGAATTTCGCAGCGAAAAGTAGTTTTATTTGATGCCCTTAGTATTTCCTTTCGTTTGAGTATAATATTGAGTGAATCAAAAATTTTCCATTTTTTGGCAAAAAATACAGTGTATACATCATCCTTTTTTGCAAAAAATCGAAAAATTTTTTTCACTCAATATTATACATTATTATACTCAAATGAAAGGGAATTTAAGAAGCTATTTAGCAGTACATAAATCTCTGGGAAATTTTGAGATTTAGTATGGATTTTGCATTGAAATTCATTAAAATTTCCATAATCGATCCTCCATAATCATCATTTTCTCAGGAACTAAGAGGAATTTCGCAGCGAAAAGTAGTTTTATTTGATGCCCTTAGTATTACCTTTCGGTTGAGTATAATATTGAGTGAAACGAAAATTTTTCATTTTTTGGCCAAAAAGACAGTGTATACATCATCCTTTTTTGCAAAAAATCGAAAAAATTTTTTTCACTCAATATTATACATTATTATACTCAAATGAAAGGGAATTTAAATATTATACATTATTATACTCAAATGAAAGGTAATTTAAAGATCTATTTAGCAGTACATAAATCTCTGGGAAATTTTGAGATTTAGTATGGATTTTGCATTGAAATTCATTAAAATTTCCATAATCGATCCTCCATAATCATCATTTTCTCTGGAACTAAGAGGAATTTCTCAGCGAAAAGTAGTTTTATTTGATGCCCTTAGTATTACCTTTCGTTTGAGTATAATATTGAGTGAAACAAAAATTTTCCATTTTTTGGCAAAAAAGACAGTGTATACATCATCCTTTTTTGCAAAAAATCGAAAAAAAAATTTTCACTCAATATTATACATTATTATACTCAAATGAAAGAGAATTTAAAGAGCTATTTAGCAGTACATAAATCTCTGGGAAATTTTGAGATTTAGTATGGATTTTGCATTGAAATTCATAAAAATTTCCATAATCGATCCTTTCCGATTACCTTTCGTTTGAGTATAATATTGAGTGAAACGAAAATTTTTCATTTTTTGGCCAAAAAGACAGTGTATACATCATCCTTTTTTGCAAAAAATCGAAAAAATTTTTTTCACTCAATATTATACATTATTATACTCAAATGAAAGGGAATTTAAGAAGCTATTTAGCAGTACATAAATCTCTGGGAAATTTTGAGATTTAGTATGGATTTTGCATTGAAATTCATTAAAATTTCCATAATCGATCCTCCATAATCATCATTTTCTCTGGAACTAAGAGGAATTTCGCAGCGAAAAGTAGTTTTATTTGATGCCCTTAGTATTACCTTTCGTTTGAGTATAATATTGAATGAATCAAAAATTTTCCATTTTTTGGCAAAAAAGACAGTGTATACATCATCCTTTTTTGCAAAAAATCGAAAAATTTTTTTTCACTCAATATTATACATTATTATACTCAAATGAAAGGGAATTTAAAGAGCTATTTAGCAGTACATAAATCTCTGGGAAATTTTGAGATTTAGTATGGATTTTGCATTGAAATTCATAAAAATTTCCATAATCGATCCTCCATAATCATCATTTTCTCAGGAACTAAGAGGAATTTCGCAGCCAAAAGTAGTTTTATTTGATGCCCTTAGTATTACCTTTCGTTTGAGTATAATATTGAGTGAAACGAAAATTTTTCATTTTTTGGCCAAAAAGACAGTCTATACATCATCCTTTTTTGCAAAAAATCGAAAAAATTTTTTTCACTCAATATTATACATTATTATACTCAAATGAAAGGTAATTTAAAGATCTATTTAGCAGTACATAAATCTCTGGGAAATTTTGAGATTTAGTATGGATTTTGCATTGAAATTCATTAAAATTTCCATAATCGATCCTCCATAATCATCATTTTCTCTGGAACTAAGAGGAATTTCTCAGCGAAAAGTAGTTTTATTTGATGCCCTTAGTATTACCTTTCGTTTGAGTATAATATTGAGTGAAACAAAAATTTTCCATTTTTTGGCAAAAAAGACAGTCTATACATCATCCTTTTTTGCAAAAAATCGAAAAAAATTTTTCACTCAATATTATACATTATTATACTCAAATGAAAGGGAATTTAAAGAGCTATTTAGCAGTACATAAATCTCTGGGAAATTTTGAGATTTAGTATGGATTTTGCATTGAAATTCATAAAAATTTCCATAATCGATCCTCCATAATCATCATTTTCTCAGGAACTAAGAGGAATTTCGCAGCCAAAAGTACTTTTATTTGATGTCCTTAGTATTACCTTTCGTTTGAGTATAATATTGAGTGAAACGAAAATTTTTCATTTTTTGGCCAAAAAGACAGTGTATACATCATCCTTTTTTGCAAAAAATCGAAAAAATTTTTTTCACTCAATATTATACATTATTATACTCAAATGAAAGGTAATTTAAAGATCTATTTAGCAGTACATAAATCTCTGGGAAATTTTGAGATTTAGTATGGATTTTGCATTGAAATTCATAAAAATTTCCATAATCGATCCTCCATAATCATCATTTTCTCAGGAACTAAGAGGAATTTCGCAGCCAAAAGTACTTTTATTTGATGCCCTTAGTATTACCTTTCGTTTGAGTATAATATTGAGTGAATCAAAAATTTTCCATTTTTTGGCAAAAAGACAGTCTATACATCATCCTTTTTTGCATAAAATCGAAAAAATTTTTTTCACTCAATATTATACATTATTATACTCAAATGAAAGGGAATTTAAGAAGCTATTTAGCAGTACATAAATCTCTGGGAAATTTTGAGATTTAGTATGGATTTTGCATTGAAATTCATTAAAATTTCCATAATCGATCCTCCATAATCATCATTTTCTCAGGAACTAAGAGGAATTTCTCAGCGAAAAGTAGTTTTATTTGATGCCCTTAGTATTACCTTTCGTTTGAGTATAATATTGAGTGAAACAAAAATTTTTCATTTTTTGGCAAAAAAGACAGTGTATACATCATCCTTTTTTGCAAAAAATCGAAAAAATTTTTTTCACTCAATATTATACATTATTATACTCAAATGAAAGGGAATTTAAAGAGCTATTTAGCAGTACATAAATCTCTGGGAAATTTTGAGATTTAGTATGGATTTTGCATTGAAATTCATTAAAATTTCCATAATCGATCCTCCATAATCATCATTTTCTCAGGAACTAAGAGGAATTTCGCAGCGAAAAGTAGTTTTATTTGATGCCCTTAGTATTACCTTTCGTTTGAGTATAATATTGAGTGAAACAAAAATTTTTAATTTTTTGGCCAAAAAGACAGTGTATACATCATCCTTTTTTGCAAAAAATCGAAAAAATTTTGTTCACTCAATATTATACATTATTATACTCAAATGAAAGGTAATTTAAAGATCTATTTAGCAGTACATAAATCTCTGGGAAATTTTGAGATTTAGTATGGATTTTGCATTGAAATTCATTAAAATTTCCATAATCGATCCTCCATAATCATCATTTTCTCAGGGACTAATAGGAATTTCGCAGCGAAAAGTAGTTTTATTTGATGCCCTTAGTATTTCCTTTCGTTTGAGTATAATATTGAGTGAATCAAAAATTTTCCATTTTTTGGCAAAAAATACAGTGTATACATCATCCTTTTTTGCAAAAAATCGAAAAAATTTTTTTCACTCAATATTATACATTATTATACTCAAATGAAAGGGAATTTAAGAAGCTATTTAGCAGTACATAAATCTCTGGGAAATTTTGAGATTTAGTATGGATTTTGCATTGAAATTCATTAAAATTTCCATAATCGATCCTCCATAATCATCATTTTCTCTGGAACTAAGAGGAATTTCTCAGCGAAAAGTAGTTTTATTTGATGCCCTTAGTATTACCTTTCGTTTGAGTATAATATTGAGTGAAACAAAAATTTTCCATTTTTTGGCAAAAAAGACAGTGTATACATCATCCTTTTTTGCAAAAAATCGAAAAAAAAATTTTCACTCAATATTATACATTATTATACTCAAATGAAAGGGAATTTAAGAAGCTATTTAGCAGTACATAAATCTCTGGGAAATTTTGAGATTTAGTATGGATTTTGCATTGAAATTCATTAAAATTTCCATAATCGATCCTCCATAATCATCATTTTCTCAGGAACTAAGAGGAATTTCGCAGCGAAAAGTAGTTTTATTTGATGCCCTTAGTATTACCTTTCGTTTGAGTATAATATTGAGTGAAACGAAAATTTTTCATTTTTTGGCCAAAAAGACAGTGTATACATCATCCTTTTTTGCAAAAAATCGAAAAAATTTTTTTCACTCAATATTATACATTATTATACTCAAATGAAAGGTAATTTAAAGATCTATTTAGCAGTACATAAATCTCTGGGAAATTTTGAGATTTAGTATGGATTTTGCATTGAAATTCATTAAAATTTCCATAATCGATCCTCCATAATCATCATTTTCTCTGGAACTAAGAGGAATTTCTCAGCGAAAAGTAGTTTTATTTGATGCCCTTAGTATTACCTTTCGTTTGAGTATAATATTGAGTGAAACAAAAATTTTCCATTTTTTGGCAAAAAAGACAGTGTATACATCATCCTTTTTTGCAAAAAATCGAAAAAAAAATTTTCACTCAATATTATACATTATTATACTCAAATGAAAGAGAATTTAAAGAGCTATTTAGCAGTACATAAATCTCTGGGAAATTTTGAGATTTAGTATGGATTTTGCATTGAAATTCATAAAAATTTCCATAATCGATCCTCCATAATCATCATTTTCTCAGGAACTAAGAGGAATTTCGCAGCCAAAAGTACTTTTATTTGATGTCCTTAGTATTACCTTTCGTTTGAGTATAATATTGAGTGAAACAAAAATTTTCCATTTTTTGGCAAAAAAGACAGTGTATACATCATCCTTTTTTGCAAAAAATCGAAAAAAAATTTTTCACTCAATATTATACATTATTATACTCAAATGAAAGGGAATTTAAGAAGCTATTTAGCAGTACATAAATCTCTGGGAAATTTTGAGATTTAGTATGGATTTTGCATTGAAATTCATTAAAATTTTCATAATCGATCCTCCATAATCATCATTTTCTCTGGAACTAAGAGGAATTTCTCAGCGAAAAGTAGTGTTATTTGATGCCCTTAGTATTACCTTTCGTTTAAGTATAATATTGAGTGAATCAAAAATTTTCCATTTTTTGGCAAAAAAGACAGTGTATACATCATCCTTTTTTGCAAAAAATCGAAAAAATTTTTTTCACTCAATATTATACATTATTATACTCAAATGAAAGGGAATTTAAAGAGCTATTTAGCAGTACATAAATCTCGGTGAAATTTTGAGATTTAGTATGGATTTTGCATTGAAATTCATTAAAATTTCCATAATCGATCCTCCATAATCATAATTTTCTCTGGAACTAAGAGGAATTTCGCAGCGAAAAGTAGTTTTATTTGATGCTCTTAGTATTACCTTTCGTTTGAGTATAATATTGAATGAATCAAAAATTTTCCATTTTTTGGCAAAAAAGACAGTGTATACATAATCCTTTTTTGCAAAAAATCGAAAAAAATTGTTTCACTCAATATTATACATTATTATACTCAAATGAAAGGGAATTTAAAGAGCTATTTAGCAGTACATAAATCTCTGGGAAATTTTGAGATTTAGTATGGATTTTGCATTGAAATTCATAAAAATCCATAATCATCATTTTCTCAGGAACTAAGAGGAATTTCGCAGCCAAAAGTACTTTTATTTGATGTCCTTAGTATTACCTTTCGTTTGAGTATAATATTGAGTGAAACAAAAATATTCCATTTTTTGGCAAAAAAGACAGTGTATACATCCTTTTTTGCAAAAAATCGAAAAAAATTTTTTCACTCAATGTTATACATTATTATACTCAAATGAAAGGGAATTTAAGAAGCTATTTAGCAGTACATTAATCTCTTGGAAATTTTGAGATTTAGTATGGATTTTGCATTGAAATGCATTAAAATTTCCATAATCGATCCTCCATAATCATCATTTTCTCAGGAACTAAGAGGAATTTCGCAGCCAAAAGTACTTTTATTTGATGTCCTTAGTATTACCTTTCGTTTGAGTATAATATTGAGTGAAACAAAAATATTCCATTTTTTGGCAAAAAAGACAGTGTATACATCATCCTTTTTTGCAAAAAATCGAAAAAATTTTTTTCACTCAATATTATACATTATTATACTCAAGTGAAAGGGAATTTAAAGAGCTATACATAAATCATATACATAAATCTCTGGGAAATTTTGAGATTTAGTATGGATTTTGCATTGAAATTCATAAAAATTTCCATAATCGATCCTCCATAATCATCATTTTCTCTGAAACTAAGAGGAATTTCTCAGCGAAAAGTAGTTTTATTTGATGCCCTTTCGTTTGAGTATAATATTGAGTGAAACAAAAATTTTCCATTTTTTGGCAAAAAAGACAGTGTATACATCATCCTTTTTTGCAAAAAATCGAAAAAAAATTTTTCACTCAATATTATACATTATTATACTCAAATGAAAGGGAATTTAAAGAGCTATTTAGCAGTACATAAATCTCTGGGAAATTTTGAGATTTAGTATGGATTTTGCATTGAAATTCATAAAAATTTCCATAATCGATCCTCCATAATCATCATTTTCTCAGGAACTAAGAGGAATTTCGCAGCCAAAAGTACTTTTATTTGATGTCCTTAGTATTACCTTTCGTTTGAGTATAATATTGAGTGAAACAAAAATTTTCCATTTTTTGGCAAAAAAGACAGTGTATACATCATCCTTTTTTGCAAAAAATCGAAAAAAAATTTTTCACTCAATATTATACATTATTATACTCAAATGAAAGGGAATTTAAGAAGCTATTTAGCAGTACATAAATCTCTGGGAAATTTTGAGATTTAGTATGGATTTTGCATTGAAATTCATAAAAATTTCCATAATCGATCCTCCATAATCATCATTTTCTCTGAAACTAAGAGGAATTTCTCAGCGAAAAGTAGTTTTATTTGATGCCCTTTCGTTTGAGTATAATATTGAGTGAAACAAAAATTTTCCATTTTTTGGCAAAAAAGACAGTGTATACATCATCCTTTTTTGCAAAAAATCGAAAAAAAATTTTTCACTCAATATTATACATTATTATACTCAAATGAAAGGGAATTTAAAGAGCTATTTAGCAGTACATAAATCTCTGGGAAATTTTGAGATTTAGTATGGATTTTGCATTGAAATTCATTAAAATTTCCATAATCGATCCTCCATAATCATCATTTTCTCTGGAACTAAGAGGAATTTCTCAGCGAAAAGTAGTTTTATTTGATGCCCTTAGTATAACCTTTCGTTTGAGTATAATATTGAGTGAAACAAAAATTTTCCATTTTTTGGCAAAAAAGACAGTGTATACATCATCCTTTTTTGCAAAAAATCGAAAAAAAATTTTTCACTCAATATTATACATTATTATACTCAAATGAAAGGGAATTTAAGAAGCTATTTAGCAGTACATAAATCTCTTGGAAATTTTGAGATTAAGTATGGATTTTGCATTGAAATTCATTAAAATTTCCATAATCGATCCTCCATAATCATCATTTTCTCTGGAACTAAGAGGAATTTCGCAGCGAAAAGTAGTTTTATTTGATGCCCTTAGTATTACCTTTCGTTTGAGTATAATATTGAGTGAATCAAAAATTTTCCATTTTTTGGCAAAAAAGACAGTGTATACTTCATCCTTTTTTGCAAAAAATCGAAAAAATTTTTTTCACTCAATATTATACATTATTATACTCAAATGAAAGGTAATTTAAAGATCTATTTAGCAGTACATAAATCTCTGGGAAATTTTGAGATTTAGTATGGATTTTGCATTGAAATTCATTAAAATTTCCATAATCGATCCTCCATAATCATCATTTTCTCAGGGACTAATAGGAATTTCGCAGCGAAAAGTAGTTTTATTTGATGCCCTTAGTATTTCCTTTCGTTTGAGTATAATATTGAGTGAATCAAAAATTTTCCATTTTTTGGCAAAAAATACAGTGTATACATCATCCTTTTTTGCAAAAAATCGAAAAATTTTTTTCACTCAATATTATACATTATTATACTCAAATGAAAGGGAATTTAAGAAGCTATTTAGCAGTACATAAATCTCTGGGAAATTTTGAGATTTAGTATGGATTTTGCATTGAAATTCATTAAAATTTCCATAATCGATCCTCCATAATCATCATTTTCTCAGGAACTAAGAGGAATTTCGCAGCGAAAAGTAGTTTTATTTGATGCCCTTAGTATTACCTTTCGGTTGAGTATAATATTGAGTGAAACGAAAATTTTTCATTTTTTGGCCAAAAAGACAGTGTATACATCATCCTTTTTTGCAAAAAATCGAAAAAATTTTTTTCACTCAATATTATACATTATTATACTCAAATGAAAGGGAATTTAAATATTATACATTATTATACTCAAATGAAAGGTAATTTAAAGATCTATTTAGCAGTACATAAATCTCTGGGAAATTTTGAGATTTAGTATGGATTTTGCATTGAAATTCATTAAAATTTCCATAATCGATCCTCCATAATCATCATTTTCTCTGGAACTAAGAGGAATTTCTCAGCGAAAAGTAGTTTTATTTGATGCCCTTAGTATTACCTTTCGTTTGAGTATAATATTGAGTGAAACAAAAATTTTCCATTTTTTGGCAAAAAAGACAGTGTATACATCATCCTTTTTTGCAAAAAATCGAAAAAAAAATTTTCACTCAATATTATACATTATTATACTCAAATGAAAGAGAATTTAAAGAGCTATTTAGCAGTACATAAATCTCTGGGAAATTTTGAGATTTAGTATGGATTTTGCATTGAAATTCATAAAAATTTCCATAATCGATCCTCCATAATCATCATTTTCTCAGGAACTAAGAGGAATTTCGCAGCCAAAAGTACTTTTATTTGATGTCCTTAGTATTACCTTTCGTTTGAGTATAATATTGAGTGAAACAAAAATTTTCCATTTTTTGGCAAAAAAGACAGTGTATACATCATCCTTTTTTGCAAAAAATCGAAAAAAATTTTTTCACTCAATATTATACATTATTATACTCAAATGAAAGGGAATTTAAGAAGCTATTTAGCAGTACATAAATCTCTGGGAAATTTTGAGATTTAGTATGGATTTTGCATTGAAATTCATTAAAATTTCCATAATCGATCCTCCATAATCATCATTTTCTCTGGAACTAAGAGGAATTTCTCAGCGAAAAGTAGTTTTATTTGATGCCCTTAGTATTACCTTTCGTTTGAGTATAATATTGAGTGAAACAAAAATTTTCCATTTTTTGGCAAAAAAGACAGTGTATACATCATCCTTTTTTGCAAAAAATCGAAAAAAAAATTTTCACTCAATATTATACATTATTATACTCAAATGAAAGGGAATTTAAGAAGCTATTTAGCAGTACATAAATCTCTGGGAAATTTTGAGATTTAGTATGGATTTTGCATTGAAATTCATTAAAATTTCCATAATCGATCCTCCATAATCATCATTTTCTCAGGAACTAAGAGGAATTTCGCAGCGAAAAGTAGTTTTATTTGATGCCCTTAGTATTACCTTTCGTTTGAGTATAATATTGAGTGAAACGAAAATTTTTCATTTTTTGGCCAAAAAGACAGTGTATACATCATCCTTTTTTGCAAAAAATCGAAAAAATTTTTTTCACTCAATATTATACATTATTATACTCAAATGAAAGGTAATTTAAAGATCTATTTAGCAGTACATAAATCTCTGGGAAATTTTGAGATTTAGTATGGATTTTGCATTGAAATTCATTAAAATTTCCATAATCGATCCTCTATAATCATCATTTTCTCTGGAACTAAGAGGAATTTCTCAGCGAAAAGTAGTTTTATTTGATGCCCTTAGTATTACCTTTCGTTTGAGTATAATATTGAGTGAAACAAAAATTTTCCATTTTTTGGCAAAAAAGACAGTGTATACATCATCCTTTTTTGCAAAAAATCGAAAAAAAAATTTTCACTCAATATTATACATTATTATACTCAAATGAAAGAGAATTTAAAGAGCTATTTAGCAGTACATAAATCTCTGGGAAATTTTGAGATTTAGTATGGATTTTGCATTGAAATTCATAAAAATTTCCATAATCGATCCTCCATAATCATCATTTTCTCAGGAACTAAGAGGAATTTCGCAGCCAAAAGTACTTTTATTTGATGTCCTTAGTATTACCTTTCGTTTGAGTATAATATTGAGTGAAACAAAAATTTTCCATTTTTTGGCAAAAAAGACAGTGTATACATCATCCTTTTTTGCAAAAAATCGAAAAAAAATTTTTCACTCAATATTATACATTATTATACTCAAATGAAAGGGAATTTAAGAAGCTATTTAGCAGTACATAAATCTCTGGGAAATTTTGAGATTTAGTATGGATTTTGCATTGAAATTCATTAAAATTTCCATAATCGATCCTCCATAATCATCATTTTCTCTGGAACTAAGAGGAATTTCGCAGCGAAAAGTAGTTTTATTTGATGCCCTTAGTATTACCTTTCGTTTAAGTATAATATTGAGTGAATCAAAAATTTTCCATTTTTTTGGCAAAAAAGACAGTGTATACATCATCCTTTTTTGCAAAAAATCGAAAAATTTTTTTTCACTCAATATTATACATTATTATACTCAAATGAAAGGGAATTTAAGGAGCTATTTAGCAGTACATAAATCTCTGGGAAATTTTGAGATTTAGTATGGATTTTGCATTGAAATTCATTAAAATTTCCATAATCGATCCTCCATAATCATCATTTTCTCAGGGACTAATAGGAATTTCGCAGCGAAAAGTAGTTTTATTTGATGCCCTTAGTATTTCCTTTCGTTTGAGTATAATATTGAGTGAATCAAAAATTTTCCATTTTTTGGCAAAAAATACAGTGTATACATCATCCTTTTTTGCAAAAAATCGAAAAAATTTTTTTCACTCAATATTATACATTATTATACTCAAATGAAAGGGAATTTAAGAAGCTATTTAGCAGTACATAAATCTCTGGGAAATTTTGAGATTTAGTATGGATTTTGCATTGAAATTCATTAAAATTTCCATAATCGATCCTCCATAATCATCATTTTCTCAGGAACTAAGAGGAATTTCGCAGCGAAAAGTAGTTTTATTTGATGCCCTTAGTATTACCTTTCGTTTGAGTATAATATTGAGTGAAACGAAAATTTTTCATTTTTTGGCCAAAAAGACAGTGTATACATCATCCTTTTTTGCAAAAAATCGAAAAAATTTTTTTCACTCAATATTATACATTATTATACTCAAATGAAAGGGAATTTAAGAAGCTATTTAGCAGTACATAAATCTCTGGGAAATTTTGAGATTTAGTATGGATTTTGCATTGAAATTCATTAAAATTTCCATAATCGATCCTCCATAATCATCATTTTCTCTGGAACTAAGAGGAATTTCGCAGCGAAAAGTAGTTTTATTTGATGCCCTTAGTATTACCTTTCGTTTGAGTATAATATTGAATGAATCAAAAATTTTCCATTTTTTGGCAAAAAAGACAGTGTATACATCATCCTTTTTTGCAAAAAATCGAAAAATTTTTTTTCACTCAATATTATACATTATTATACTCAAATGAAAGGGAATTTAAAGAGCTATTTAGCAGTACATAAATCTCTGGGAAATTTTGAGATTTAGTATGGATTTTGCATTGAAATTCATAAAAATTTCCATAATCGATCCTCCATAATCATCATTTTCTCAGGAACTAAGAGGAATTTCGCAGCCAAAAGTACTTTTATTTGATGTCCTTAGTATTACCTTTCGTTTGAGTATAATATTGAGTGAATCAAAAATTTTCCATTTTTTGGCAAAAAGACAGTCTATACATCATCCTTTTTTGCAAAAAATCGAAAAAAATTTTTTCACTCAATATTATACATTATTATACTCAAATGAAAGGGAATTTAAAGAGCTATTTAGCAGTACATAAATCTCTGGGAAATTTTGAGATTTAGTATGGATTTTGCATTGAAATTCATTAAAATTTCCATAATCGATCCTCCATAATCATCATTTTCTCTGGAACTAAGAGGAATTTCTCAGCGAAAAGTAGTTTTATTTGATGCCCTTAGTATTACCTTTCGTTTGAGTATAATATTGAGTGAAACAAAAATTTTCCATTTTTTGGCAAAAAAGACAGTGTATACATCATCCTTTTTTGCAAAAAATCGAAAAAAAAATTTTCACTCAATATTATACATTATTATACTCAAATGAAAGGGAATTTAAGAAGCTATTTAGCAGTACATAAATCTCTGGGAAATTTTGAGATTTAGTATGGATTTTGCATTGAAATTCATTAAAATTTCCATAATCGATCCTCCATAATCATCATTTTCTCAGGAACTAAGAGGAATTTCTCAGCGAAAAGTAGTTTTATTTGATGCCCTTAGTATTACCTTTCGTTTGAGTATAATATTGAGTGAAACGAAAATTTTTCATTTTTTGGCCAAAAAGACAGTCTATACATCATCCTTTTTTGCAAAAAATCGAAAAAATTTTTTTCACTCAATATTATACATTATTATACTCAAATGAAAGGTAATTTAAAGATCTATTTAGCAGTACATAAATCTCTGGGAAATTTTGAGATTTAGTATGGATTTTGCATTGAAATTCATTAAAATTTCCATAATCGATCCTCCATAATCATCATTTTCTCTGGAACTAAGAGGAATTTCTCAGCGAAAAGTAGTTTTATTTGATGCCCTTAGTATTACCTTTCGTTTGAGTATAATATTGAGTGAAACAAAAATTTTCCATTTTTTGGCAAAAAAGACAGTCTATACATCATCCTTTTTTGCAAAAAATCGAAAAAAATTTTTCACTCAATATTATACATTATTATACTCAAATGAAAGGGAATTTAAAGAGCTATTTAGCAGTACATAAATCTCTGGGAAATTTTGAGATTTAGTATGGATTTTGCATTGAAATTCATAAAAATTTCCATAATCGATCCTCCATAATCATCATTTTCTCAGGAACTAAGAGGAATTTCGCAGCCAAAAGTACTTTTATTTGATGCCCTTAGTATTACCTTTCGTTTGAGTATAATATTGAGTGAATCAAAAATTTTCCATTTTTTGGCAAAAAGACAGTCTATACATCATCCTTTTTTGCAAAAAATCGAAAAAATTTTTTTCACTCAATATTATACATTATTATACTCAAATGAAAGGGAATTTAAAGAGCTATTTAGCAGTACATAAATCTCTGGGAAATTTTGAGATTTAGTATGGATTTTGCATTGAAATTCATTAAAATTTCCATAATCGATCCTCCATAATCATCATTTTCTCTGGAACTAAGAGGAATTTCTCAGCGAAAAGTAGTTTTATTTGATGCCCTTAGTATTACCTTTCGTTTGAGTATAATATTGAGTGAAACAAAAATTTTCCATTTTTTGGCAAAAAAGACAGTGTATACATCATCCTTTTTTGCAAAAAATCGAAAAAAAAATTTTCACTCAATATTATACATTATTATACTCAAATGAAAGGGAATTTAAGAAGCTATTTAGCAGTACATAAATCTCTAAGAAATTTTGAGATTTAGTATGGATTTTGCATTGAAATTCATTAAAATTTCCATAATCGATCCTCCATAATCATCATTTTCTCAGGAACTAAGAGGAATTTCGCAGCGAAAAGTAGTTTTATTTGATGCCCTTAGTATTACCTTTCGTTTGAGTATAATATTGAGTGAAACGAAAATTTTTCATTTTTTGGCCAAAAAGACAGTGTATCCTTTTTTGCAAAAAATCGAAAAAATTTTTTTCACTCAATATTATACATTATTATACTCAAATGAAAGGTAATTTAAAGATCTATTTAGCAGTACATAAATCTCTGGGAAATTTTGAGATTTAGTATGGATTTTGCATTGAAATTCATTAAAATTTCCATAATCGATCCTCCATAATCATCATTTTCTCTGGAACTAAGAGGAATTTCTCAGCGAAAAGTAGTTTTATTTGATGCCCTTAGTATTACCTTTCGTTTGAGTATAATATTGAGTGAAACAAAAATTTTCCATTTTTTGGCAAAAAAGACAGTCTATACATCATCCTTTTTTGCAAAAAATCGAAAAAAATTTTTCACTCAATATTATACATTATTATACTCAAATGAAAGGGAATTTAAAGAGCTATTTAGCAGTACATAAATCTCTGGGAAATTTTGAGATTTAGTATGGATTTTGCATTGAAATTCATAAAAATTTCCATAATCGATCCTCCATAATCATCATTTTCTCAGGAACTAAGAGGAATTTCGCAGCCAAAAGTACTTTTATTTGATGTCCTTAGTATTACCTTTCGTTTGAGTATAATATTGAGTGAATCAAAAATTTTCCATTTTTTGGCAAAAAAGACAGTGTAATCATCCTTTTTTGCAAAAAATCGAAAAAATTTTTTCACTCAATATTATACATTATTATACTCAAATGAAAGGGAATTTAAAGAGCTATTTAGCAGTACATAAATCTCTGGGAAATTTTGAGATTTAGTATGGATTTTGCATTGAAATTCATTAAAATTTCCATAATCGATCCTCCATAATCATCATTTTCTCAGGGACTAATAGGAATTTCGCAGCGAAAAGTAGTTTTATTTGATGCCCTTAGTATTTCCTTTCGTTTGAGTATAATATTGAGTGAAACGAAAATTTTTCATTTTTTGCCCAAAAAGACAGTGTATACATCATCCTTTTTTGCAAAAAATCGAAAAAAATTTTTTCACTCAATATTATACATTATTATACTCAAATGAAAGGGAATTTAAGAAGCTATTTAGCAGTACATAAATCTCTGGGATATTTTGAGATTTAGTATGGATTTTGCATTGAAATTCATTAAAATTTCCATAATCGATCCTCCATAATCATCATTTTCTCTGGAACTAAGAGGAATTTCTCAGCGAAAAGTAGTTTTATTTGATGCCCTTAGTATTACCTTTCGTTTGAGTATAATATTGAGTGAAACAAAAATTTTCCATTTTTTGGCAAAAAAGACAGTGTATACATCATCATTTTTCACTCAATATTATACATTATTATACTCAAATGAAAGGGAATTTAAAGAGCTATTTAGCAGTACATACATCTCTGGGAAATTTTGAGATTTAGTATGGATTTTGCATTGAAATTCATAAAAATTTCCATAATCGATCCTCCATAATCATCATTTTCTCAGGAACTAAGAGGAATTTCGCAGCCAAAAGTACTTTTATTTGATGTCCTTAGTATTACCTTTCGTTTGAGTATAATATTGAGTGAAACAAAAATTTTCCATTTTTTGGCAAAAAAGACAGTGTATACATCATCCTTTTTTGCAAAAAATCGAAAAAAAATTTTTCACTCAATATTATACATTATTATACTCAAATGAAAGGGAATTTAAGAAGCTATTTAGCAGTACATAAATCTCTGGGAAATTTTGAGATTTAGTATGGATTTTGCATTGAAATTCATTAAAATTTCCATAATCGATCCTCCATAATCATCATTTTCTCTGGAACTAAGAGGAATTTCTCAGCGAAAAGTAGTTTTATTTGATGCCCTTAGTATTACCTTTCGTTTAAGTATAATATTGAGTGAATCAAAAATTTTCCATTTTTTGGCAAAAAAGACAGTGTATACATCATCCTTTTTTGCAAAAAATCGAAAAAATTTTTTTCACTCAATATTATACATTATTATACTCAAATGAAAGGGAATTTAAAGAGCTATTTAGCAGTACATAAATCTCGGTGAAATTTTGAGATTTAGTATGGATTTTGCATTGAAATTCATTAAAATTTCCATAATCGATCCTCCATAATCATAATTTTCTCTGGAACTAAGAGGAATTTCGCAGCGAAAAGTAGTTTTATTTGATGCTCTTAGTATTACCTTTCGTTTGAGTATAATATTGAATGAATCAAAAATTTTCCATTTTTTGGCAAAAAAGACAGTGTATACATAATCCTTTTTTGCAAAAAATCGAAAAAAATTGTTTCACTCAATATTATACATTATTATACTCAAATGAAAGGGAATTTAAAGAGCTATTTAGCAGTACATAAATCTCTGGGGAAATTTTGAGATTTAGTATGGATTTTGCATTGAAATTCATTAAAATTTCCATAATCGATCCTCCATAATCATCATTTTCTCTGGAACTAAGAGGAATTTCTCAGCGAAAAGTAGTTTTATTTGATGCCCTTAGTATTACCTTTCGTTTGAGTATAATATTGAGTGAAACAAAAATTTTCCATTTTTTGGCAAAAAAGACAGTGTATACATCATCCTTTTTTGCAAAAAATCGAAAAAAAATTTTTCACTCAATATTATACATTATTATACTCAAATGAAAGGGAATTTAAGAAGCTATTTAGCAGTACATAAATCTCTGGGAAATTTTGAGATTTAGTATGGATTTTGCATTGAAATTCATAAAAATTTCCATAATCGATCCTCCATAATCATCATTTTCTCAGGAACTAAGAGGAATTTCGCAGCCAAAAGTACTTTTATTTGATGTCCTTAGTATTACCTTTCGTTTGAGTATAATATTGAGTGAAACAAAAATATTCCATTTTTTGGCAAAAAAGACAGTGTATACATCCTTTTTTGCAAAAAATCGAAAAAAATTTTTTCACTCAATGTTATACATTATTATACTCAAATGAAAGGGAATTTAAGAAGCTATTTAGCAGTACATTAATCTCTTGGAAATTTTGAGATTTAGTATGGATTTTGCATTGAAATGCATTAAAATTTCCATAATCGATCCTCCATAATCATCATTTTCTCAGGAACTAAGAGGAATTTCGCAGCCAAAAGTACTTTTATTTGATGTCCTTAGTATTACCTTTCGTTTGAGTATAATATTGAGTGAAACAAAAATATTCCATTTTTTGGCAAAAAAGACAGTGTATACATCATCCTTTTTTGCAAAAAATCGAAAAAATTTTTTTCACTCAATATTATACATTATTATACTCAAATGAAAGGGAATTTAAAGAGCTATTTAGCAGTACATAAATCTCTGGGGAAATTTTGAGATTTAGTATGGATTTTGCATTGAAATTCATTAAAATTTCCATAATCGATCCTCCATAATCATCATTTTCTCTGGAACTAAGAGGAATTTCTCAGCGAAAAGTAGTTTTATTTGATGCCCTTAGTATTACCTTTCGTTTGAGTATAATATTGAGTGAAACAAAAATTTTCCATTTTTTGGCAAAAAAGACAGTGTATACATCATCCTTTTTTGCAAAAAATCGAAAAAAAATTTTTCACTCAATATTATACATTATTATACTCAAATGAAAGGGAATTTAAAGAGCTATTTAGCAGTACATAAATCTCTGGGAAATTTTGAGATTTAGTATGGATTTTGCATTGAAATTCATAAAAATTTCCATAATCGATCCTCCATAATCATCATTTTCTCAGGAACTAAGAGGAATTTCGCAGCGAAAAGTACTTTTATTTGATGTCCTTAGTATTACCTTTCGTTTGAGTATAATATTGAGTGAAACAAAAATTTTCCATTTTTTGGCAAAAAAGACAGTGTATACATCATCCTTTTTTGCAAAAAATCGAAAAAATTTTTTTCACTCAATATTATACATTATTATACTCAAATGAAAGGTAATTTAAAGATCTATTTAGCAGTACATAAATCTCTGGGAAATTTTGAGATTTAGTATGGATTTTGCATTGAAATTCATTAAAATTTCCATAATCGATCCTCCATAATCATCATTTTCTCTGGAACTAAGAGGAATTTCTCAGCGAAAAGTAGTTTTATTTGATGCCCTTAGTATTACCTTTCGTTTGAGTATAATATTGAGTGAAACAAAAATTTTCCATTTTTTGGCAAAAAAGACAGTGTATACATCATCCTTTTTTGCAAAAAATCGAAAAAAAATTTTTCACTCAATATTATACATTATTATACTCAAATGAAAGGGAATTTAAAGAGCTATTTAGCAGTACATAAATCTCTGGGAAATTTTGAGATTTAGTATGGATTTTGCATTGAAATTCATAAAAATTTCCATAATCGATCCTCCATAATCATCATTTTCTCAGGAACTAAGAGGAATTTCGCAGCCAAAAGTACTTTTATTTGATGTCCTTGGTATTACCTTTCGTTTGAGTATAATATTGAGTGAAACAAAAATTTTCCATTTTTTGGCAAAAAAGACAGTGTATACATCATCCTTTTTTGCAAAAAATCGAAAACAATTTTTTCACTCAATATTATACATTATCATACTCAAATGAAAGGGAATTTAAGAAGCTATTTAGCAGTACATAAATCTCTGGGAAATTTTGAGATTTAGTATGGATTTTGCATTGAAATTCATTAAAATTTCCATAATCGATCCTCCATAATCATAATTTTCTCTGGAACTAAGAGGAATTTCGCAGCGAAAAGTAGTTTTATTTGATGCCCTTAGTATTACCTTTCGTTTAAGTATAATATTGAGTGAATCAAAAATTTTCCATTTTTTGGCAAAAAAGACAGTGTATACATCATCCTTTTTTGCAAAAAATCGAAAAAATTTTTTTCACTCAATATTATACATTATTATACTCAAATGAAAGGGAATTTAAAGAGCTATTTAGCAGTACATAAATCTCTGGGAAATTTTGAGATTTAGTATGGATTTTGCATTGAAATTCATTAAAATTTCCATAATCGATCCTCCATAATCATCATTTTCTCAGGAACTAAGAGGAATTTCGCAGCCAAAAGTACTTTTATTTGATGTCCTTAGTATTACCTTTCGTTTGAGTATAATATTGAGTGAAACAAAAATTTTTCATTTTTTGGCAAAAAAGACAGTGTATACATCATCCTTTTTTGCAAAAAATCGAAAAAATTTTGTTCACTCAATATTATACATTATTATACTCAAATGAAAGGTAATTTAAAGATCTATTTAGCAGTACATAAATCTCTGGGAAATTTTGAGATTTAGTATGGATTTTGCATTGAAATTCATTAAAATTTCCATAATCGATCCTCCATAATCATCATTTTCTCAGGGACTAATAGGAATTTCGCAGCGAAAAGTAGTTTTATTTGATGCCCTTAGTATTTCCTTTCGTTTGAGTATAATATTGAGTGAATCAAAAATTTTCCATTTTTTGGCAAAAAATACAGTGTATACATCATCCTTTTTTGCAAAAAATCGAAAAAATTTTTTTCACTCAATATTATACATTATTATACTCAAATGAAAGGGAATTTAAAGAGCTATTTAGCAGTACATAAATATCTGGGAAATTTTGAGATTTAGTATGGATTTTGCATTGAAATTCATTAAAATTTCCATAATCGATCGTCCATAATCATAATTTTCTCTGGAACTAAGAGGAATTTCGCAGCGAAAAGTAGTTTTATTTGATGCCCTTAGTATTACCTTTCGTTTGAGTATAATATTGAGTGAATCAAAAATGTTCCATTTTTTGGCAAAAAAGACAGTGTATACATC
>OX456527.1:121744483-121846684 GCA_949748255.1 Eustalomyia histrio
AAATTCATTAAAATTTCCATAATCGATCCTCCATAATCATCATTTTCTCAGGAACTAAGAGGAATTTCGCAGCAAAAAGTAGTTTTATTTGATGCCCTTAGTATTACCTTTCGTTTGAGTATAATATTGAGTGAAACAAAAATTTTCCATTTTTTGGCAAAAAAGACAGTGTATACATCATCCTTTTTTGCAAAAAATCGAAAAAAATTTTTTTACTCAATATTATATATTATTATACTCAAATGAAAGGGAATTTAAAGAGCTTTTAAGCAGTACATAAATCTCTGGGAAATTTTGAGATTTAGTATGGATTTTGCTTTGAAATGCCTTAAAATTTCCATAATCGATCCTCCATAATCATCATTTTCTCAGGAACTAAGAGGAATTTCGCAGCGAAAAGTAGTTTTATTTGATGCCCTTAGTATTTCCTTTCGTTTGAGTATAATATTGAGTGAATCAAAAATTTTCCATTTTTTGGCAAAAAATACAGTGTATACATCATCCTTTTTTGCAAAAAATCGAAAAAAAATTTTTCACTCAATATTATACATTATTATACTCAAATGAAAGGGAATTTAAAGAGCTATTTAGCAGTACATAAATCTCTGGGAAATTTTGAGATTTAGTATGGATTTTGCATTAAAATTCATAAAAATTTCCATAATCGATCCTCCATAATCATCATTTTCTCAGGAACTAAGAGGAATTTCGCAGCCAAAAGTACTTTTATTTGATGTCCTTAGTATTACCTTTCGTTTGAGTATAATATTGAGTGAAACAAAAATTTTCCATTTTTTGGCAAAAAAGACAGTGTATACATCATCCTTTTTTGCAAAAAATCGAAAAAAAATTTTTCACTCAATATTATACATTATTATACTCAAATGAAAGGGAATTTAAGAAGCTATTTAGCAGTACATAAATCTCTTGGAAATTTTGAGATTAAGTATGGATTTTGCATTGAAATTCATAAAAATTTCCATAATCGATCCTCCATAATCATCATTTTCTCAGGAACTAAGAGGAATTTCGCAGCCAAAAGTACTTTTATTTGATGTCCTTAGTATTACCTTTCGTTTGAGTATAATATTGAGTGAAACAAAAATTTTCCATTTTTTGGCAAAAAAGACAGTGTATACATCATCCTTTTTTGCAAAAAATCGAAAAAAAAATTTTCACTCAATATTATACATTATTATACTCAAATGAAAGGGAATTTAAGAAGCTATTTAGCAGTACATAAATCTCTGGGAAATTTTGAGATTTAGTATGGATTTTGCATTGAAATTCATTAAAATTTCCATAATCGATCCTCCATAATCATCATTTTCTCAGGAACTAAGAGGAATTTCGCAGCGAAAAGTAGTTTTATTTGATGCCCTTAGTATTACCTTTCGTTTGAGTATAATATTGAATGAATCAAAAATTTTCCATTTTTTGGCAAAAAAGACAGTGTATACATCATCCTTTTTTGCAAAAAATCGAAAAATTTTTTTTCACTCAATATTATACATTATTATACTCAAATGAAAGGGAATTTAAAGAGCTATTTAGCAGTACATAAATCTCTGGGAAATTTTGAGATTTAGTATGGATTTTGCATTGAAATTCATTAAAATTTCCATAATCGATCCTCCATAATCATCATTTTCTCAGGAACTAAGAGGAATTTCGCAGCGAAAAGTAGTTTTATTTGATGCCTTTAGTATTACCTTTCGTTTAAGTATAATATTGAGTGAAACAAAAATTTTCCATTTTTTGGCAAAAAAGACAGTGTATACATCATCCTTTTTTGCAAAAAATCGAAAAATTTTTTTTCACTCAATATTATACATTATTATACTCAAATGAAAGGGAATTTAAAGAGCTATTTAGCAGTACATAAATCTCTGGGAAATTTTGAGATTAAGTATGGATTTTATATATTATATATATATATATATATATATATATATATATATATATATATATGCATTTCACATACTCTGAAGACATCTGTATATACAGCCAAAAAAGTCCCTGTAATATGCGCTGTATGCAGTAAAATGTCTTCAGTGTAAACAGAAGAATAACGAAAAGTTTAAGGACAGTCCCCAAAGTAACAAAATGTCTGCATCGTAACTTGTGGAACGAAAACCCGTCCCGGAACATGTTCTGTGCACATATATATATATATATATATATATATATATATATATATATATATATATCGATATATATATATATATATATATATATGCATTTCACATACTTTGAAGACATCTGTATATACAGCCAAAAAAGACCCCGTTATATGAGCTGTATCCAGTAAAATGTCTTCAGTGTAAACAGTAGAATAATTAAAAGTTTGAGGACGGTCCCCAAAGTACCAAAATGTCTTCATAGTAACTTGTGGAACGAAAACCCGTCCCCGCAAAATGCTCTGTGCACATATATATATATATGTGCTGTGCACATATATATATATATATTTATATATATGTACATATATATATATATATATATATATATATATATATATATATATATATATATATATATATATATATATATATTATATATATATATATTATATATATAATATATATGTTGGTATATATATATATTATATATATATATATATATTTATATATATATATATATATATATACATATATGTACATATATATAAATATATATATATATATGTGCACAGCACATGTTGCGGGACAGGTTTTCGTTCCACAAGATACTATGAAGACATTTTGTTACTTTGGGGACTGTCCTTAAACTTTTCGTTATTCTAGTGTTTACTCTGAAGACATTTTACTGGACACAGCGCATTTTGTAGGGACTTTTTTGGCTGTATATACAGATGTCTTCAAAGTATGGGCAATGCATATATATATATATATATATATATATATATATATATATATATATATATATATATATATATATATATATATATATATATATATATATATATATATATATATATATCGATATATATACATATATATATACATATATATATATAAATATATAAATATATCGGTATATATATATCATATATATACATATAAATATATATATATATTAGGGCGGGTCGATTTATTTTTCGACAATTTCCCTATGATTTCCGTATTCTATGGGTTATTCCATGAAAATTTGCCGAAGGAACCATACCTCTATCGTTAAAATCGAGTCCCCTACTTTTTGTTGGTAGATTTTTTCCCAAATTGACGTTCGTATGAAATATTACCTACACGTTCACATCCATAACTCAAAAACTATCCATCGGGTTTAGTCGCCAGTAGGCGCGTTGGAAAGGTGAGCTCCTTTTGATAAATTTAAAAAAAAAAATCTCCAACATTTGTCCAACGGTTCAAAGTTACGGGCATTTTTGTCCAAATTTTGGAGCCTTTTTCCATTTTTTTCATGATTTTGTCCAAGAGTATTACTTTCATGGCCATTTTTTTGGCTCAATCCATTATTTAATTCAATTTACAATTCAAAACGAAGAGTTTAAGCCCAAATTTATCGAATTCGGTTGATTAATTCATGCGATATTGCTAAAACAAAATAACACATAAAACCAACTTTTTGATTTTTTTTCCCTTTTTATTTTTTTTTTCTACAAAAATTCAAATTAAGAGATAATAAAGTATCTATCAACCTATTATCAAAAAAAAATATTCAATTTGAGTGTAGTAAAAGACAAAATGTGAAAAAAACATTATTTTTTCTGAAAGTCTTGTTTGATATATATATATATATATATATATATATATATACTAATATGCGCTGTATGCAGTAAAATGTCTTCAGTGTAAACAGAAGAATAACGAAAAGTTTAAGGACAGTCCCCAAAGTAACAAAATGTCTTCATAGTAACTGTGGAACGAAAACCCGTCCCCGCAACATGCGCTATGCACATATATATATATATATATATAATATATATAAAATCCATACTTAATCTCAAAATTTCCCAGAGATTTATGTACTGCTAAATAGCTCTTTAAATTCCCTTTCATTTGAGTATAATAATGTATAATATTGAGTGAAAAAAATTTTTTCGATTTTTTGCAAAAAAGGATGATGTATACACTGTCTTTTTTGCGAAAAAATGGAAAATTTTTGTTTCACTCAATATTATACTCAAACGAAAGGTAATACTAAGGACATCAAATAAAAGTACTTTTGGCTGCGAAATTCCTCTTAGTTCCTGAGAAAATGATGATTATGGAGGATCGATTATGGAAATTTTTATGAATTTCAATGCAAAATCCATACTAAATCTCAAAATTTCCCAGAGATTTATGTACTGCTAAATAGCTCTTTAAATTCCCTTTCATTTGAGTATAATAATGTATAATATTGAGTGAAAAATTTTTTTTCGATTTTTTGCAAAAAAGGATGATGTATACACTGTCTTTTTTGCCAAAAAATGGAAAATTTTTGTTTCACTCAATATTATACTCAAACGAAAGGTAATACTAAGGGCATCAAATAAAACTACTTTTCGCTGAGAAATTCCTCTTAGTTCCAGAGAAAATGATGATTATGGAGGATCGATTATGGAAATTTTAATGAATTTCAATGCAAAATCCATACTAAATCTCAAAATTTCCCAGAGATTTATGTACTGCTAAATAGCTCTTTAAATTCCCTTTCATTTGAGTATAATAATGTATAATATTGAGTGAAAAAAAATTTTTCGATTTTTTGCAAAAAAGGATGATGTACACTGTCTTTTTTGCCAAAAAAATGGAAAATTTTTGTTTCACTCAATATTATACTCAAACGAAAGGTAATACTAAGGACATCAAATAAAAGTACTTTTGGCTGCGAAATTCCTCTTAGTTCCTGAGAAAATGATGATTATGGAGGATCGATTATGGAAATTTTAATGAATTTCAATGCAAAATCCATACTAAATCTCAAAATTTCCCAGAGATTTATGTACTGCTAAATAGCTCTTTAAATTCCCTTTCATTTGAGTATAAAAATGTATAATATTGAGTGAAAAATAATTTTTTGATTTTTTGCAAAAAAGGATGATGTATACACTGTCTTTTTTGCCAAAAAATGGAAAATTTTTGATTCACTCAATATTATACTTAAACGAAAGGTAATACTAAGGGCATCAAATAAAAGTACTTTTCGCTGCGAAATTCCTCTTAGTTCCAGAGAAAATGATGATTATGGAGGATCGATTATGGAAATTTTAATGAATTTCAATGCAAAATCCATACTAAATCTCAAAATTTCCCAGAGATTTATGTACTGCTAAATAGCTCTTTAAATTCCCTTTCATTTGAGTATAAAAATGTATAATATTGAGTGAAAAATAATTTTTCGATTTTTTGCAAAAAAGGATGATGTATACACTGTCTTTTTTGCCAAAAAATGGAAAATTTTTGATTCACTCAATATTATACTCAAACGAAAGGTAATACTAAGGGCATCAAATAAAACTACTTTTCGCTGCGAAATTCCTCTTAGTTCCAGAGAAAATGATGATTATGGACGATCGATTATGGAAATTTTAATGAATTTCAATGCAAAATCCATACTAAATCTCAAAATTTCCCAGAGATTTATGTACTGCTAAATAGCTCTTTAAATTCCCTTTCATTTGAGTATAATAATGTATAATATTGAGTGAAAAATTTTTTTTTGATTTTTTGCAAAAAAGGATGATGTATACACTGTCTTTTTTTCCAAACAATGGAACATTTTTGATTCACTCAATATTATACTCAAACGAAAGGTAATACTAAGGGCATCAAATAAAACTACTTTTCGCTGCGAAATTCCTATTGGTCCCTGAGAAAATGATGATTATGGAGGATCGATTATGGAAATTTTAATGAATTTCAATGCAAAATCCATACTAAATCTCAAAATTTCCCAGAGATTTATGTACTGCTAAATAGCTCTTTAAATTACCTTTCATTTGAGTATAATAATGAATAATATTGAGTGAAAAAATTTTTTTCGATTTTTTGCAAAAAAGGATGATGTATAATACACTGTCTTTTTTGCCAAAAAATGGAACATTTTTGATTCACTCAATATTATACTCAAACGAAAGGTAATACTAAGGGCATCAAATAAAACTACTTTTCGCTGCGAAATTCCTCTTAGTTCCAAAGAAAATGATGATTATGGAGGATCGATTATGGAAATTTTAATGAATTTCAATGCAAAATCCATACTAAATCTCAAAATTTCCCAGAGATTTATGTACTGCTAAATAGCTCTT
Organism: Eustalomyia histrio; assembly: GCA_949748255.1. Classification (NCBI taxonomy): domain Eukaryota; kingdom Metazoa; phylum Arthropoda; class Insecta; order Diptera; family Anthomyiidae; genus Eustalomyia; species Eustalomyia histrio. The sequence continues at coordinate 121,750,737 of OX456527.1, forward strand.
TAAATTACCTTTCATTTGAGTATAATAATGAATAATATTGAGTGAAAAAAATTTTTTCGATTTTTTGCAAAAAAGGAAAGGATTTTTTGGCCAAAAAATTAAAAATTTTTGTTTCACTCAATATTATACTCAAACGAAAGGAAATACTAAGGGCATCAAATAAAACTACTTTTCGCTGCGAAATTCCTATTAGTTCCTGAGAAAATGATGATTATGGAGGATCGATATATATATATATATATATATATATATATCGATATATATATATATATCCATATATGCATATATATATATATATATATATATATATATATATGTATATTTATATATATATTCATTGTGCATACTTTGAAGACATCTGTATATACAGCCAAAAAAGTCCCTATAATATGCCCTGTATCCAGTAAAATGTCTTCATTGTATATAGTAGATTAATGTAAAGTTTGAGGTCAGTCTCCAAAGAATCAAAATGTCTTCATAGTAACCTGTGGAACGAAAAACCGTCCCCGCAACATGCGCTGTGCATATATATATGTATATATATACACTTAAAAAAGTTTGTAAGTTAAAATAACTGAAAATGTCATTTAAAATAAATGATATTTCATTTAAAAACCGGTCTACTTAATTTTCATTTAAATTAAATGCCATTTGTTATTTATTTTTAAATGTTGATTTATCAACTGACACATCCGTAAGAAACAACTGATATAATCAGTAAAAATAAATGCCAAAATTTTACCCACCAATCCTTAAAAAATAAATGTTTTTTTCATTTATTTGAAATTATTTCCGTTTTTGTATTTTTTGTTTTTTTTTACTATACTCGTACAATACAAAATGTATGTATGCATATGAAGCTATAAACACTTTTTGTGTGAATGTATTTGTATATGTATGTGTGTTTATGAAGTTCTTGTAAATTGTATTGAAAAATTTTGTATATATACAACCAATTTAAATAAAAAAACAAATTGAAATTTTTTGAATATTTTTTTTTGAAACAGACAGCAAACAAAATTTAAATTTGTAATAACTGTTACGGACACAAATAAACCACAAGTTTCCGTTTTGTGGGTAAATTTTTATTAAATTTCAAACAAATGAAAAAAATAAATGAAACTTAAAAAAATCGGTAAATGATAGTAAATTATTTCGAATAAATGTATAAAAAAGTTAATATAGATGTTTCTTTGAAAAATAAATGTATCTTCCTTTATTTTTGAATGTAACGGAAAACTTTTTTATTAAACTACAAACAGTTAACTACATAATATTCTGAGTGTATGTATATATATATGTATATATATATGTATATATATATATATATATATATATATATATATATATATATATATTATTATACTCAAAGGAAAGGGAATTCCAAGAGCTATTTAGCAATACATAAATCTCTGGGAAATTTTGAGATTTAGTATGGATTTTGCATTGAAATTCATTAAAATTTCCATAATCGATCCTCCATAATCATCATTTTCTCAGGAACTAAGAGGAATTTCGCAGCGAAAAGTAGTTTTATTTGATGCCCTTAGTATTACCTTTCGTTTGAGTATAATATTGAGTGAAACAAAAATTTTCCATTTTTTGACAAAAAAGACAGTGTATACACCATCCTTTTTTGCAAAAAATAGAAAAAAATGTTTTCGCTCAATATTATACATTATTTTACTTAAATGAAAGGGAATTTAAAAAGCTATTTAGCAATACACAAATCTCTGGGAAATTTTAAGATTAAGTATGGATTTTATATGTATATATATTATATATATATATATATATATATATATATATATTCATTGCCCATACTTTGAAGACATCTGTATATACAGCCAAAAAAGTCCCTATAATATGCGCTGTATCCAGTAAAATGTCTTCAGTGTAAACACTAGAATAACGAAAAGTTTAAGGACAGTCTTCAAAGTAACAAAATGTCTTCATAGTAACTTGTGGAACGAAAAACCGTCCCCGCATCATGCGCCGTGCACACATATATATATATATATATATATATATATTCATTGCACATACTTTGAAGACATCTGTATATACAGCCAAAAAAGTCCCTATTATGTGCGCTGTATCCAGTAAAATGTCTTCAGTGTAAACAGTAGAACAACGAAAAGTTTAAGGACAGTCCCCAAAGTAACAAAATGTCTTCATAGTAACTTGTGGAACGAAAAACCGTCCCCGCAACATGTGCTGTGCACATATATATATATATATATATATATATATATATATATATATATATATAATTCTGAGATTTAGTATGAATTTTGCATTAAAATGCATTAAAATTTCCATAATCAATCCCTCATAATCATCATTTTCTCAGGAACTTAGAGGAATTTCGCAGTGAAAAGTAGTTTTGTTTGATGCGCTTGGTATTTGCTTTCATTTTGGATGTAAAAATTTATTTAAAAAAAATTAACTTAATTAGCCGTCAACTTTTTATATTAACATATTGTTTGGGTGTAAAATTTCCCTATTAAAAGGTTCTGGGTACCAATTAATTATTATTTATTATTATTTATTTACCAATTATTATTATTTACTAAATAATGGTAAAATTTTATATTATTTGCACTAATTGTTTTTTTGGGTGTAAAAAATTAAACTAAATTTACTAATAGCTGCCAACTTTACATACTTACATATTTTTTGGGTGTAAAATTTCCTGGGTACCACTGGTTCTCACTTTTTTGGTTGTAAAAAATAAATTTTAAAACGATGGCTAAAAATGACAAAATTTGTCGACCTAGTACCTAGTACCAGGCAAACATAAATCAGCAGAAGGTGGATTTTTTTAATACACGTCAATAGAAAATCCTCTTATACATTTCTGCAACAATAACAAACAGTCAAAGAAAAGTAATATGTGTTTATGGATGTGTATGGGATGGTATGTATTTGTATTGTTTTTATTTCTCTATCCTAATTAAGCTCCTCCCACAATAAAATTTTTATTTCCAGCTTTAAAAAAAACCCACCTACTGCCTAATTTCTGTTTGCCTGGTATTTGGTCGAAAATTTTTAGAGTAAAAAAATGAATTTGAAAACGATGGCTAAAAATGCCAAAATTTGTCGACCTAGTACCAGGCAAACAGAAATCAGCAGAAGGTAAATTTTTTTAGTGCACTAAAAAAGAAAATATTCTTATACATTTTTGCAACAATAACAAACAGTCGAGAAAAAGTAATATGCTTAATTGTTATTGTTGATCCTCTCCTGGTATTTTTACTTGCACAAAAAAAAAATGTATTCGTTGTTGTTGCTCCTTCTCGTTATTGTTTTCTTACAAAATCCAAACAAAAAAATGCAGTTGTCTCTACGCATCTAAGGTGTATGTTTGTGTTTATGTGTATGGTATGTATGTTTTTGTTGTGATTAGTGCTTGTTTTCGTTTGTTTTGCAAATTGGAAAAGAATTACCACGAAAGTAATTGTTTTAAAAACAAAAATAAATTTATTTTTCTGCATGCTGATTTTTCTGTTTGCCTGGTACTAGGTCGACAGAATTTGGCATTTTTAAGCAGTTTTTAAATTTATGTTTTTACACCTAAAAAAACTTATTTGTAAAACTGCTAATTTAATATTTGGTGAAACCTACATAGAACCAACCTTTGATTAAGGGAAGAAGTTTTACATCCAAAAAAATGTTTCATCTTACTTACACACTATTTTTTTGGTGTAAAAAATAAATTTAAAATCGATGCCTAAAAATGCCAAAATTTGTCGACCTAGTACCAGGCAAACAGAAATCAGCAGAAGGTAATTTTTTTTTAGTGCACTAAAATAGAAAATATTCTTATACATTTTTGCAACAATAACAAACAGTCGAGAAAAAGTAATATGCTTAATTGTTGTTGTTGATCCTCTCCTGGTATTTTTACTTGCACAAAAAAAAATGTATTCGTTGTTGTTGCTCCTTCTCGTTATTGTTTTCTTACAAAATCCAAACAAAAAAATGCAGTTGTCTCTACGCATCTAAGGTGTATGTTTGTGTTTATGTGTATGGTATGTATGTTTTTGTTGTGATTAGTGCTTGTTTTCGTTTGTTTTGCAAATTGGAAAAGAATTACCACGAAAGTAATTGTTTTAAAAACAAAAATAAATTTATTTTTCTGCATGCTGATTTTTCTGTTTGCCTGGTACTAGGTCGACAGAATTTGGCATTTTTAAGCATAGTTTTTAAATTTATGTTTTTACACCTAAAAAAACTTATTTGTAAAACTGCTAATTTAATATTTGGTGAAACCTACATAGAACCATCCTTTTAATAAGGGAAGAAGTTTTACCAAAAAAATGTTTCATCTTACACACTATTTTTTTGGTGTAAAAAATAAATTTAAAATCGATGGCTAAAAATGCCAAAATTTGTCGACCTAGTACCAGGCAAACAGAAATCAGCAGAAGGTGGGTAAAATAAAATTTTTATTTCCAGTTTAAAAAAAAATCCACATACTGCCTAATTTCTGTTTGCCTGGTATTTGGTCGAAAATTTTTAGAGTAAAAAAAATAAATTTGAAAACGATGGCTAAAAATGCCAAAATTTGTTGACCTAGTACCAGGCAAACAGAAATCAGCAGAAGGTAAATTTTTTTAGTGCACTAAAATAGAAAATATTCTTATACATTTTTGCAACAATAACAAACAGTCGAGAAAAAGTAATATGCTTAATTGTTGTTGTTGATCCTCTCTTGGTATTTTTACTTGCACAAAAAAAAAATGTATTCGTTGTTGTTGCTCCTTCTCGTTATTGTTTTCTTACAAAATCCAAACAAAAAAAAATGCAGTTGTCTTTACGCATCTAAGGTGTATGTTTGTGTTTATGTGTATGGTATGTATGTTTTTGTTTTGCATATTGGAAAAGAGTTACCACGAGTTGTTTTAAAAACAAAAATAAATCATAAAAATAATTTATTTTTTCTGCTTGCTGATTTTTCTGTTTGCTTGGTACTTGGTCGACAGAATTTGGCATTTTTAGGCATAGTTTTTAAATTTATTTTTTTATTTTGTTTTTGTATTATGAAAAAAATTACTACGTAAGTTGTTGTTTTAAAAACGAAAAAAAAAATAATAAAAATAATTTGTTTAAAAATATTTTTTCTGCCTTCTGCTGATTTCTGTTTGCCTGGTATTAGGTCGACAACTTTTGGCATTTTTAGCCTCCGTTTTTAAATTTATTTTTTACACCCAAAAAAATAAGTTTGTAAAACTGCTAATTAAAATTTTATTAGGAAATTTACACGCAAAAAAATAAGTTAGTATATAAAGTTGGCGGTAAATTTAGATATTTTTTTTTAATAAGTTTTACACCCAAAACAATAAGTTAGTGCAAATAATATAAAATTTGACTAGTAAATTAGTAAATAATTCCTGATGATACCTAAAACATTATAATGCAAAAAATTACTGCTTGTTTCATAAATTCTTTTTTACACAAAAAAAAAATAAGCTAAATAATAATTTTCCTTGTGTTACCAGAAAATTTTAATAAGGAAATTTTACATCCAAAAAAATGTGTTAGTAGCCGTTTTGTTTTTTTTTTTTTTTTTGTTTTTTGAAACAATAGAAAATTGTTTGTTTTGATTACAAATATTTTTCTGCTTGCTTATTTTTCTGTCCGGTATAACGAATGTTATAATTTCAGACCAATTCATTAAAACGCAACAAACAACCTTTTGTATTAATTTTTCTGCATTTTCTAATATAATAACATTTATTAAAAGTGTTTAAAATTACAAAAGTAGTTTTTTTTTAAATAAATGTAATGCTGGTAAATCTAATGTTGATTATTCTTAGTATTTTTTGTTTTATAAAAAAAGACTTAAAAATTATTCTTAAAACATCGTTAGAAAGTAAGTACACATAATTGCATTTATATAAATATAAAATAAATAAATAAAAAATTCAAATTTAAAGATCAGCTTTATAATGATTATTTATTATAAAAGCTGTCTAAGAAAAAAAAATTATAATAAAAAAAAATGCAATTATGTAGTTTCTAACGATGATAATTTTTAATCCACTTTTTAAAACAAAAAATTATTTTTTTTTTAATCAATATTATACTCAAATGAATTTGTCAATAAATTGCTTCTTTGATGGCATCCCTGACCAAAAACAATCAGACATTGTTTTTTTTCATATAAATTAATTTATAGACAATTTATCATTTATTTAAAAAATACGGCCTTTTATTTCATATTTAAAATATAAAACATGAAAAACAAAAAAATAATAATAATAAAAATTAGCCTTGACAAGCAGTTGTACTATTGAAAATAAAATCTTAATTTTTAATAGTTAAGCTTTTTTTTAGGGAAGACCATAAAATTTAGCTTTTACCATAAATCTACAATCAAAATTAACTGCTTTAGAAAATAAAAACATTCGTGTGTAGGTGAAAAAAAAAATTTTAAAACATCTACAAATACAAGCTGTCAACAAGGTTTTTTATATTTTAGAAAATTATTAAAATAGAAAAAAAAATTCAGAGTTAAAATACATAATAAACAAAAAAAGTTAAGATATATTTTGACACATACTTGGGCATTTTTGATTATGTCAAAAATTATGATGACACAAAACAAAGTCAATACAATGTTATGCCAACAATTTTTTCATTGGCATAAGTTAAACTAATTGTAATGAATTGACACTTATGCCTTAAATAACCAATTGTAATTGAGGAAAACAGCATTGTATTATTGTATAAAAAAATTATTTTGAAAAAAAGCTAAAATTTAAATAAAATATAATAGGTTTGTTTTTTTCGAATTTTATATCAAATATTTTTATGGGAAGGTATACTACTTTGTTTGTTTATAATTTTTGATTAAATGAAAGCGAATGGATCTTATATTGATAAATGTTTTATTTAATGTCGACAAATTATGTATGGAATACAATATCAGATAAATGTCCGCCTCTGTTAGCCACACAAATGCGAGCCCTTTTGAGCACATTTTTCATTACATTCTCACACATTTCACGCGGTATTTCATTAATTCCATCACGAATATTTTGTTTGAGTTGCTCAAGCGTTTCTGGTTTGTTTGCATAAACCTTGCTTTTCAGATATCCCCACAAAAAGAAGTCCGAAGCAGTGAAATATCAGGCGACGGTGGAGGCCAATCAACATCACCATTTCTTGAAATAACTTGTGCAAAGAGATCTCGTCTCGTCACCCAACACATGCAGTTGTGGCGTTAAAAAGTTTTCAATCATATCACGATATCGCTTCCCATTCGCAGTTACCGTTACGCCGTTTTCATTTTCAATGAAATAAGGTCCAATGATTCCTCCTGACTAAATTGCACTCCAGACTGTCACTTTTAATGGATGCAAAGGTGGCTGATGAATAATTTGAGGGTTTTTCATTGCCCAGAACCGACTATTCTGTTTATTCACATATCCATTCAAATGAAAATGTGTCTCTTCACTCATTAAGATTTTTTCATGAAAATCGGGGTTGTCATGGGCGAGCTGTAACATCCTATTGGCATTTGTACGGCGACGTAAATGGTCTTGTGGAAGAAGCTCTTGTGTCAACTGAATCTTGTATGGAAATAAATGCAAATCCTTGTGCAAAATTGTGGCCAAAGTTTTTCTTTGAAGACCAAGCTCCTGAGCACAGCGTCGAATTGAGGTCGATGGATTGTTTTGAACACTTTCTTGTGTTTTCAGCCGATCTTGCAGTAAGTTGTGGTCCATGCTTGGGCCTATCACCTACGGACCCTCTTTCTTCGAAATCATGCACTACACGATAAATAGTGCGTTTTGTTGGCACGTTGTTTCTCCCAAAAATTTCACGTAACTTTCTCATTGTCACAGTAATCGATGATTGATTTTGATAAAATGTTTTAACGATTAAAACACGTCGGTTTAACGAATATTTTTCCATAATTAATTTGCCGCATGTCTACTTAACGACTGCCAAATATGAACTGATGAAAAAGTGAATAATATTTATAAAATAATTATGCAAATTTTACATTTTTTTCAACATTCGTTATTATCAATTATAATTCTTTGTTTTTGGCATGCCAATAAATTCGTCAATTAATTACTCCCAAGCATGTTTTGCTAATTAAATTTAAACTAATACATAATCATATTTGCTTATATATTCTAAGAAACTATACAAGTACTTATAGAAAAATATATATATTAAATTAATATTAACCTTAACAACTTAATTATAATATAAAAAACTATTTTCTTTATATATTTTTTTTTTCTTTTTTGTTAATAATTAATGAGACGGACAAGGCTTTGTTTTGGTTATAAACTTTTTGCATTAAAATTTCCATAATCGATCCTCCATAATAATAATTTTCTCAGGAAGTAAGAGAATTTTCGCGGTGAAAAGTAGTTTTGTTTGATGCCCTTGGTATTTCCTCTTATTTGAGTATAATATTGAGTGAAACAAAAATTTTCCATTTTTTGGCAAAAAAAGACAGTGTTATACATCATCCTTTTTTACAAAAAATCTAAAAAATTTTTTTCACTCAAAATTATACATTATTATACTCAAACGAAAGGGAATTTAAAGAGCTATTTAACAGTACATAAATCTCTGAGAAATTCTGAGATTTAGTATGGATTTTGCATTGAAATGCATTAAAATTTCCATAATCGATCCTCCATAATCATCATTTTCTCAGAAACTAAGAGGAATTTTGCAATGCCCTTGGTATTTCCTTTCATTTAAGTATAATATTGAGTGAAACAAAAATTTTCCATATTTTGGCAAAAAAAAAGGCACTTTTTTGCAAAAAGTCGAAAATTTTGTTTTCACTCAATATTATACTCAAATGAAAGGTAATTTAAAGGGCAATTTAGCAGTGTATAAATCTCTGTGAAATTCTGAGATTAAGTATGGATTTTGCATTAAAATGTATAAAAAATTCCATTGTCGATGAGCAAAAGAAATTACAAAAAACTTGTGAAAAAAACAATCAATTTTGTATAAAAATAACAAGAAAGAGGCAACAATTTTTAGTGAAAGTTGCAACTCTAGAGATTTTTTGGAGCCTGATGAAGATTTTACGGATTTGTCAACTCCAAATTTTTTTTTTTTTTACTTTACTGAAATTTATAAAAAAAATTTATTAATAAAATATCTAATTTAACAAAATAAATGCACCTGTTTAATCTTTTTTCCTTCCTAGTGTGGAAATCTAGTAAACAGTTCCAAAAGTGTAGACTAGAATTACTAAAATGTACTAGTGAATCTCTGGTTCCAATGTCAACACCTAGTCTGTAGTTGCGTAGATTCGCAATGACACGCACATGTTAAATGTCTACAGCAGAAAGCGTTGGCTGGGGCATAATTAGTCAGTAGTATTGGTGACAAAGTCAATAGTGAATCAGTACAGTTTCACTATCTACATTTCCTACAGGTTATTGATAGTTTTACAATTTATTCATAAATTTCAAATGCATGCTTTGCATAAAAATGTTAAATAACTGGACATTTTCAAAGTTCATTGTATGCGTTCTTTAACAATTTAGAAAATGTAATTGTTATCTATAGTTAACTTTGGTATTTTTTAGCAATTTTTTCAACTTTAAAGCTTGTGTTAAAAATATTTAAATGGACAATTCAACATGTATATTATTATTTAAGTAGTTTATAAAATCTAGATTTTCGAGATTTTTTTTTTTTGTATAAAAAAAACTATATTATATAAAATTATTATAATAAACTATTTCTTACCATTTAAGATAAGGTGTTAAGAGAAATTAAAATATTTTGTCTATATTTATACAATATCAATATCAATGATAATGAAATATTTTTATAAACACCTTATACAAAAATAAAATAAAAATACTTTGTTTTTAAATGTTATCCTAAAACAAAAACAAATATTTTATTTTAAAGTAAAACCCCCCTACATAATTTAAAAAATGTTCAAATGTTTAACAATACTACTAAAGCGAAACAATTTTATTTCAAAATTGTTTTCTCAACATAATTTAAATTTTCGCATTAAAATATATTACCTAAACTCCCTGATGTAATTTAATGTATGATCGTCGATCTACTATGTATCTCATTATGCTATAGACATAAACATATTTCTTTACTACAGATTAGAGTATGTATTATAACAAAAAATTATTTCGACATAAAATCATATAAGACATCCCCATTTCGGTATAAAAAGTGAAATTTGCCATTTGTATATGCAGACATCAAAATTAAAAAAAAAAACAAGACATTTAGTAAATTGAAAAGCAAAAAAAAAAGTGAGTTTTTTTTTAAACAATATTGCAACATGTCATACAACCAATGAATCAATGTATCAAACTCTATGTACAAGAAGAGTAGTTAGGTAGGTACTTTATATCTGAAAAGCAAAAACAAAAACTGGTCCTCATTTACTCTACTATGTTTGTAGGTGAGTTAAAGTGTGCTTGAGTTATGTTTTTTACATTTGTCATATTGTAATGCTGTCGCATAATATGAAAATTGCCACAAAAAATCCAAATAATAGTGCAAAGTGTTGACTTGGCGTTTGGCTTTTGTGGCAGCAGCTAGTAATTAGTGGAAAGTGCATTTTCTGTTTGACCAGTCTGTAAATTTTTTTTTTTTTACTAGATTAGTATTTAGTATTTAAATGTATATGAATAAAATTTAATTGATTATGAAATCGTAAATAAATATCAATGAACCATAAATGGTTTAAGTAGACACATTACACATTAATATTTTATGGTAATGCAATTGAAATTAAAATAATTTCAATTTAATGTTGAGGGAATTCAAAGAAATAAAAATGTATGTTATTAAATTATTTCAAAATATAAAATCAGTAATGGTTATTGCAATTTTTTATTAAAAAAAAAGTTACAAAATATTTTTTAGTTTGCAAGCAAAGCTTTGAAAAATTTATTCTGTAATTCATTTTTTTTTAATTGGTTTAATATTTTGGAAATATATTCTCTAACAAAACTTATGAAATTAAATTAATTCCTCTTTGTTTTCATTCAATTTATCTTGAAGGAATTCATTCATCATTGTTTAATTCCTTTAAAAAATTAGTTCACACAGGAATTCATTTAAATGTAATTAATATAACTTTTAGCCAAGGAATTAATTCCCCAATTTCTCTTGAATTTATTCAAATTTCGCATAATTCCCTGAAAAATAACTTTTTCGTTTAATTCCCTTATGTATTAACTTTTTCTCTGAATTCCCTAAGGAATGACTTTTTCTTTTAATTCCCTAAGCAAACAACTATGTATTTCTCTTAATTCCCTTAGGAATTATCTTTTAATAAATATCCGAAGTAATACAACGCATGAATTAATTTTTTCAGCTCTTGTAGGTAACACATTATTTTACATTTTAAAATAATGTTAAGACTAAGAGCTACTTTAATATGTTACACCTTGCATTACTTTACCATAAAAAATTATGCATTACTTTAAACCAGGGACTAAAACCGAACCCAAACGGGTTTAGGTTCGCTGTTAATAAAAACTTTGAACCCGCTGAACCCAAAAATTTAACCAGGTTCGGGTTCAAAAATATAAAAAAACATTCTTGCTGTTCATGGCGTAAGAAATGTTTGATAGAAAAATCATAAAAAACATTACCTTTCTTGCATTCTAGTTTGCAGTGCAGAGCTATTTGCAAAAAATTTCTAACACCAAAAATTTCTTTTTGAACTAAAAAGCTGAACTTGTAAAAACCATATTAGACTGCCAAACTAGATGGAATTCCAGTTATGAAATGGTTCAAGCCTTATTGGAATACAGAAGTTTTTATTCGGAATGGATGCTATGAATGATAATATTTGGAATATTTGTGAAGAATTCGTAGAAGTTTTTGAACACTGAAACTACAAGATTTGTATAGAATCTGGCTTAGTTTTTAATTAGAGCTAAGAAAAGATGACAAAACAAAAACATTTTCACAAGAATTATATTTAAATATTATAAAAAGAGAAAACTACTTTATTAATAATCTACTTTTGATTGCAGCTTTATATCTAGATAGCAGATTTAAGTGATGATTTAATCCTATGTCCCGAAAAGGTTGAAAATGCTAAAAAAAAACATATTTTAAAAACAATTAAAATTTTCAAAAATGTCCAAATGGAAAGAGAAGAAGAGAAGAATAAGTATCTTGTTCTTCAGAATGGGAAAAAGAAATGCTCGAACAAATTCTAAAAAAGAAGGCACGATTTTCTAATCAAATTCTTCAAATGAGAGGACCTTTTCAGCCTTGAAATTCATTTTGTCGCTACAAAGAACAATTTTAAAAGAAGAAAACTTAAAAAATATATTTATTATAAAATTAAACGAAAATTTCTTTGAAAAATATACAAATTTCCTTTTGATAAAACATTTCTAGTTTCTTTAGATGTTGAACCCGAACCCTGAACCGAACCGAATCCGAACCTGAACTTATTTTTTAGGGTTTCAATCCCTGCTTTAAACCATACAATTTTACGGTACAACGTACATACAACACTTCCCAGCAAAATAAGAGCTGAGGAAGAAGTAGTTTAACACTACATCTACTGAACACGAAGTTGTGAAAATTTCGGTGAATCATTAATGATTTTAACATTGGCGTGTCATTGAGAGGAAGTAGTTTGTTTCGGTACTATGAAAAATCGATGAGTGGATGGACTTTTTCATTACTTTACGGAAGTTGTTAAATATGTCCCTATATTATATATTATTACAAAATTAATATAGGGAGTGGTTTTTTTTAAGTTAAAAAGTGTGATTTTGAACACGCCAAGAATTATTATTCCGACCATGACAAAGTGAATGTCAATGGCATGCAAAATATGTTTTCAATAAGGCATTTAATGACTGCATGAATTTACCATTTATGGACAAAGTAAATAATTGTTTTTTTACTAGTAGGGGTTAATATCAACATTTTGGAAGTTGTTTAAAATGACTTCTTACAAATCGAAAAATTTGCACTATTAACTTTTTTAGATGTTCTGAAAAAGAGATTCGTAAAGAATAACATCCATTTTATTTTGCTGGGTTAGTACATCTTCTTTTTAATAAAACACAAAACTTTAGTAAGAATACCTACCAACTCTGATAAAATACAAATTTTTTTAGACTCTTTAAAAATGTATTGTTCTTTATTTTAATTAATCCGAATTCCTTTTTAGTTGTCTACTATTTAATATTTTTTAAATTTATAAATATTGTTTGCATAGTTTTCGCTTTTAATTAAATATTCAATACAATTATTTTTAAATCGAGATAAAATTAGGAAATAGGTTAAACATTTTTTATTTTTAAAATATATTTTTTAGGGAAAAAAATTTCAGAATTTAATAAAAAGAATTTATATACAAAAAAAATGTAAAAAAATTTTTGCGCCCAACGTGGGGCTCGAACCCACGACCCTGAGATTAAGAGTCTCATGCTCTACCGACTGAGCTAGCCGGGCATGTTGTTGTGGACAGATAATAGCTTCTAACTTGTGTTAATAAGAACATTATCTTACAATAAAATAAAAAAAATTTCAAAAATCGTAATATTCTGAGAACATTCAAAATATAAACAACAAAAAAATGTATCAACAAGTATAATAAAATGTTTAAAAATTAATATTGTATGAAATAGTTATTTAAAAATTTCATATTATTATAAATATATTTTTTTTTTAAATTTTATATATAACACGAGTCTTTATAAATGCGTTATGGTTGGTTTATTTTTTCACAAGAATTGTATTAAAAAAAAAACCATACATGTAATCTGTAAAAAAAAAAAAACATTTTTATGCAGAAACTTAACTGACAGCTAACAACATGTCAAAAATCACTGAAGTTTAAAAAACAAATGGAAAAAAATAATAATGAATAAAAAATAAAATTCTAAATAAATACAAGGGGTTCTTTTTGTTTTACATTATCTTGTTCTTTTCACTAGTAAAGTTGTTGCTGTTATTTTTGTTGTTTTAAGTCATGCTTAAAAGGATTTGTATAAGATCCCAAGACGGAATAATAAAGAAAGAACTATACGCTTGCATAAGCATTTGACGTTTAAGCCAATATCAATGACAACTGAATGAAAGCTGTTCATTACAAATACTTTTATCTATTTTTTAGACAATAACATTAGTTCCATAAAAATGCATTTACATGAGTTTTACATGTTTTTTCAAAGTGTTTTTAAAACAACAAACTTACATGTAAATTTGCTTTTTATTTAAGTTGCAACTGCAAAAAAAAATATACTGAGATTCTGCCAGACAGAAAACTTTCAAATACAAAAGAATTACAACTTTACAAGATTTCTCTACATAGTTTTTCTTAGAAATTGTTTTTGTTTTTTTTCAACTAACGGCTATAATTTTATTCTTATACGAATTTGTAAGTGGGCGTTATTTTTATGATACTTTATAGTTGTTAGAGATTTTACCTTGTTATTATTGTATTTAAAAATACATTAGAATGAAATATTAAATATATGCAAATTTTCTTTAAATGCTCAAGTTATTGTTATAGTATGGAAATAGAAATAGAAGGTGCTAAATTATAATTAGACTTGAAAGTAGGTAAAATTTTTGTTAAGATTCTATAATAAAGATTAATTAAATTTATGACCAATAAAAAAATAAATATTATTAAAACACGGGGAAAAAACCTTTGTAAAAATAATATAAACAATTTAAAACTACAACAAAAGCTGTCGTCATAACAATCGTAAGAAAGACTATTACGATTAATAAATGATATTTATAAATCATGATATAAACTATACAATTTAAATAGAATTATAAATTGTTTTAATAAAAACCAGTTAAGATTAATTTTTATCTTTGAAATAAATTGAGATTTATTCTAATTTTTTCAATTTTAGATTGGGTTAACTAAAAATATTTTTATTTTTTTAATTAATCATTTGGGAAGATTTGTGAAGAAAAAAAAATCATTGATCTCCTTAAAAATACCTACATATAACATTAAAATGTCAGGACGAAGTTCCAAGTAGTTTCAAAAGTATAGCTTAAGCTGAAAGTCCATAACACGCGTTTTCGCTTCAACGCTTTGTACGCGTCAACGCTTTACTGAAATTCAAGTTACATACGACGCTTTTTACGCTTTTGTTTTGATCAGCTTTAACGGAAATTTCTTGGAAAGAGGTCTCGCAGTAATTCCAATATAATCCTGGCTGTATGCGATGTGGCACCGTCTTGTTGATACCACATGTTAATCAAGCCCAAAGCATGCAGTTGTGGCGTTAAAAAGTTTTCAATCATATCACGATATCGCTCCCCATTCACAGTTACCGTTAAGGCCGTTTTCATTTTCAAAGAAGTAAGGTCCAATGATTCCTCCTGACCAAATTGCACACCATACTGTCACTTTTAATGGATGCAAAGGTGACTGATGAATAATTTGAGGGTTTTCCATTGCCCACGACCGACTATTCTGTTTATTCACATATCCATTCAAATGAAAATATGCCTCGTCACTTATTTGATGATTTTTTCATGAAAATCGGTGTTGTCATGGGCGAGCTGTTTTAACGATTAAAACATGTTGGTTTATCGAATATTTTTCCATAATAAATTTCCCACGTGTCTACTTCACGACTGTCAAATATGAACTGGCAAGTCTATTGTTTACCAAAATGGCGGCAAAACAAAGTAGTATACCTTCCCGGCGGACACCATGTACTTCTGACAACCGACTCATATCTTAAATTAGGACATGCAATTAAGCCCGGAATTCTTTTATTTCAGAAATTCGTTTGAAAATTTTGCCATAAAAACACAGTTTTTACAGATTTTCTAATCGGTCGTAAGTAGACGGTCGTAAGTAGCAAAGTTTCTCTATAAAGTGCATACTCTTTGCTGTTACATCTTTCTATCGAATTGTATCACCTTTCTTTCTTATTAAAATTTTTTAAAAAAATCGAAAAAGTTTGTTATTTTAATAAATTTCTACTAATTTTAATTAATTCATTTACTGAGTTAATTCATTTACTGAATTTATATGTTGACACTTTTTCCTTATTTGTTACTTTGCAGTGATTATAACTTTTACAGATTATTTATAATTTTATGTTAAATTTTACAACAAAAAAAAATTAACATACAAAAGACTTTCTTAATTGTTTTATCACATTTGATAAATCAGCTTAAGTGAGAAATTTTTTAATTTATGCCAAGAAAATTTTCTAACATTTAGCTTATCTATTTTTAAACAATAGTTGACAAAGAAACATTGGCAAAATGTCACTTATCTGTCACGCAGTAGTAGCTGTCAAAAGTCATTTGTCATTTTTAATGACAACAACAACAACAGAAACAAAACAAACAAAGTCTCATACATTTCCGCAACATTAGTTTGACGAAGAGTTGGAGTAATGTATACATTTAGAAAAAAATAATGTAGTACAAGTACTAAATTCCTTTGTTTTTTTAAGAAGAAAAAATAAGAAAATTTAAAAAAAAAATGTTCACACTTTTTTCCATAAATAAATAAAAAGAAGAATAAATTTACATTTTATAAAGATAAATGAAAACTTTTAAAAATAAATAAATTTGCAAGAAAACTACAAAAATGTCTAAACTATTAATAAGACTAGAAACGTTTTTTTTTTTTTCAAATGCATCTCTTAAGGTCCCCTTATTTAATTTCAGCTTGAGAAATTTATTTAATTATGTTAAACATCAGTTTTCCCTATTTATTTATTTTTAATCATCTTGAGAACTTCCTGTTAAGTTTTTTTTCTATACTTTATAAATGCAGTTTATTCTGGAATATATAGCGTGACCATTACTTAAGGAAATTGTAAGTAGCCACGCCAGCTACGGGCAACAGGTTCAAATAAGTAGTTAGTTTACATAAAAATAGAATTTTAAAAGAAAAATTACTTGTCTGCTTTATATAACAACAATAATGATGTTTTTTTTTTTTTTTTTTGCTAATAATGATGTTTGTTATTTTCACAGGAAAATGCACCTACATGAAAAGGAAATTATACTTGAAAGCACTGAAATGTAAAGATACTACAATGATATTTTCAAACATCATGACAGCAGGTTCTTAAATAATAATATAAAATAAATGTATTATGCTAAAAAATTGAGTTAATACAAAAAAACATGAAATGAAATAATAACATGAAAAGTATTTTTTTAAGGAATTAGAAATAATAAAATTTTTTTATAAAAAAGCGTTAATAAAATATGTTTAGGAAAAAAGTTATTTAATTGTTTACTTGATGTGGATACAGAGTTGCATGTTGTGTTTTAATTAAGACAGACATTAACTAGAATTAATGACCATTGGGGGTATAAGTTGTTAACCTTATGTGTGAAATAACTTTCCTACGGAATGAAGTTTTCGGATTTCTATTTCCATTATATGTGAAAAATTCAAGACTTATATATCACAGGAATATTTTACTTATACGTGAGATTTTTAAAACTAAAAAAACGTTAAATATTTTTAATTAAGTTCTGTTAAAAAAAAACTTCTTACTATTCGTGATAAAAATCAATTGCAATGGTCTAATGCAATATTCTTTAAATCAGACTTTTTCTGATTTTATCCGAAAAGAACAAAAACTAGGGAACATACTTTTAACAGACAGTTAACTTTTTTTAAGATTTAATATTGCTATTTAGTTTATTTAAGAAAAATATTAGTGAACAAATCCTGCTAATTTATAATACTGGCCCTAAGTCCACAAAAAAAAAAAAAAAAAAACATTTTTATTATTTTAACTATTTAATTCCCAGTCCTATAATTTTATTTATAAAAATATTTTAAAAAACAAAACTTCCTAAAAATTAATATAATTTGTTTTTATGTGATCTTTCTTTTATCTTTTGTCTATGACCTTTAGTTGTAGTATTTCACATTTTAAAATTATAGTTATTTTGCATTTTATCTATTGATCTTGAAAAAAATGCATGATTAATTGAGTACTGACAGCTTAAGACAGTGAAGGTGGCATTGAATCATTCATTATAAATAAACTCTTGTTGATTGTCGGCAAAAGCTTACACACCAAAAACTTCAGAGAATCTTAAACTTTTATTGGTGATTTTATATAACATAAAATGTAAAAATTATAACAAAGCATAGACGAAGTAAGAACTGATTTTTATGGCGTGAACCAGAACAATAACAAAACTGACGTTTTCAAAATCAATGGAAGTCGGTAAATCTTTTAAAAACATGTTGGTAACATTTTTTAAATTAATAAATTTTAACTTACAAAGTGGACTATAATCGTTGCTCGTCTTTAAATTTAGGGTTTATAAGTCTATGAAATCTTATCTCAAGATCATTGATAGTTTTTTTATCATACATAATTCCTTTAATAAGTACAAATTTTTTAAAAAAAATTTTAAATTTTGGTTAAATTTTTGAATTCTTGCCATTTTCCAAAGAATTATAGCCCGAAGGCTTTAATACAATATATTTCAACTTCAAAGAATCCAATACAATTGACCATAATTAGTTCATAATCAATTTTGGATAATAAAACCCTTTAAGCTGATGCCACCAATTGACTGTGTAAATAATCAGAATTATCAAAATGGGACGATGTAGCATATGTTTTATGAACATCTTGTAGACGTAGATGTTGCATCGGATGCTGCAGAACAAAAACCTACCGAACCTAAATATACTCTTAAGGCGGCATTGATACTTGCCATAGACTCATAAAACACGGAGGGCGGAATGAAGTTGGTAGATATATTGAGTTTGTGATGTAATTTCGGAAAACAAAAATGTTTTAATAAACTAACAATTTTAAAGTCAGATTTATATTTTTGACATTTAAAAACAACAACAACAAACCAGATGTTGTTGGGTGCGGCCTTACAATGAATGTTCCCAACAAAAAGCCTTGTCTGGAACCGGCTACCGTTTGATTTACTCCACGCACACCTATTTGCAATAAAAACAATTATTTTCTAATGCTTTTTTTACAACTCGTTGATTTCGTTTTCTTGTTCTTAACCATTTTGATTTTTTTTTATAAAAAACTATTTCTTCTGAAGAAGTCACCCAATGTGGTGCCGAAATATTGGGATAAATAAATATTTTAAAGTAATAAACAAATCAAGAAGATCAAACAAAACTAAAAGAATTTTTTGAAATTAATTTCTATTTGCTTTATTTGTAACTTTTTATATTTTCTCTACTTGCAAAATTTTTTGATCACAACTTGAGATGGTATTTTTGCGATAAAAATTAATGCCAACAATATTACTGACCGCAAATTTAGCTCAAACTCTATGCCTTTACATGCTTTTGATCACAAATAAAATATGTGTAGAAAAATCATTAAAATGTTGGGAATTTCAAAATTTTATCAATGAAACAAGTATTAAATGGTAAATATATTTTTTAAAAAAGTTAATTTTTTCTATAAAAAATATTATTTTTAATTTTTGTCATTCTTTGTAGATAAAAATTGTATGATTTTATAATAAAAAAAAATCTTCTAGTCATTTAAATATTTTCATATATTTAAGGTGGGATTTTTCACAAGTCATAAGATCAAACGGGAGTAGCGAAGCATTATCAAAAAAATCATTATTTTCCCCCATACGCATGGTCAGTAAACCACTTTTATACCATTGAAATCGAAGGTGGAGAGTCCCCATAGTAATTATCAAGCTTTTCCTTGGTTATATTGACGGTTTTTTTTCGAAAAAATAATGTTTAATGAGCACTCGAAATTCACTTTTTCCCACACACAGCTGTTAAACGCAAAGTAAATGACGGAACTTGCTCAAAATTTGACAGTAGTCTATTAAAAGGTGGTACTTGATGGGAGCAGTGTTGCATTTCATATAACTACGAGGGAAGTTTGATCTGCCCTCTTACAAATGCACTGAAAAATCCGTTGGCAAGCAAGTAAAAAGGGCATAACATTTTATTCGTTGTTTTTTCATCAGACTAGTGAAATAAATTTTTTATTATTCGAAAGAGTAAATAAAATTTAATTTATTAAGAGATATAGACTTTGATATTATAGTATATAGAGATATCATGATTTAACGTTTCTTCCGAATGTAATCATCGTTGGAATATTAATACAGGGTGTCCGCCGGGAAGGTATACTACTTTGTTTTGCCGCCATTTTGGTAAACATTAGTCTTCACAGTTCATATTTGGCAGTCGTCAAGTAGACACGTAGCAAATTTATTATGGAAAAATATTCGATAAACCAACGTGTTTAATCGTTAAAACATTTTATCAAAATCAATCGACGATTACTGTGACGATGAGAAAGTTACGTGAAATTTTTGGAAGAAACAACGTGCCAACAAAACGCACTATTTGTCGTGTAGTGAATAATTTCGAAAAAAGAGGGTCTGTAGGTGATAGGTCCAAGTATGGACCACAACGTACTGCAAGATCGGCTGAAAACATTACTGCTGCTCAAGAAAGTGTTCAAAACAATCTATCAACCTCAATTAAACGCCGTGCTTAGGAGCTAGGTCTTCAAATAACTTTGGCCACAAGGTGCGAAATGCCCAAGGATTTGCATTTGTTTCCATTTAAGATTCAGTTGACACAAGAGCTTTTTCCACAAGACTATTTACGCCGCCGTACATATGCCAATAGGATGTTACAGCTCGCCCATGACAACCCCGATTTTCATGAAAAAATCATTTGAATGGATATGTGCATAATCAGAAGAGGATTTTTTGATAGTTATTAAAAAAAATATTTTTTAAAAATTTTGCCTAAAGCAATGTTTAAAATTCATACCACAAAGGGAAAATTTGTACCTTATCAAAAAATGTTGGGACTCTCTGAATTAAAATGTACATGGATTTAACGTGCACAATAATTGTGTGAATAAATTATAGTAAAACAGCTACCGTTTTCTTTCATTTAATAATAAAACAAAGGAAACGCATTTAAAAATAATTATTGCTAAAAGTTAAAAAAAAAATGTTATTGTTAAAATGAAAAAACATAGCTTTAAGATTATAAAAAATATCACAACCAAAAATGTAAATAAAATTTATTAGAGAAAAAATTAGCATTTATATGTTAGAAGAAAAATAGAATTCCCATACCGGGAATCGAACCCGGGCCTTCTGGGTGAAAGCCAGATATCCTAGCCACTAGACCATATGGGAGGATTAAATGTTTTGGGCAAATATTCTTCAACAATAATAATATATGATGGAATTACCATTTTTGTTTTCATTTTTTTTATTTATCTATTTTAGCTGATATTTTTAATTTTATGAATTATTATTATTTTTTTGCCATAAAAATTAATAATAAAAAAAACTTTCATTTGCATACTTTTGTGCAAAATGAATCAATCAATTGGTAGATAATAAACAATAGTGTTGTTTGATTTTGAAGAAGATGAATGTAAAGTATTTCATAAATTGAGGTAAAAGTTTAAACTTTCTTGAAATAAAGATTTCAGTAAATTATTTAAATACATGTACAGAAACTGAAAAAATTAAAAAAATTTATTTATGTATGAAAACGTTAAATTTTTGTTTCTTCTCTTCAAAAGTTTAAAATTTTCAAAAAAAAAAAACAATGTGGAATTTGCTAACCTGATTTTTTCAAAATTTAATTAATTCAAACAAATTTTTTAGGGTTTTTCCAAAATAAATTTAATATTTGAATTTTCATAAATGTATAAAAAGAAATTTAATTTTGTTGTAGAATTTTATCGATTTGTTAGGTTTCATTAATATTTTAAGATTTCTATAAAAACATTTACAGGCATCAGAAAACAGCTCACGGCAAACGTTTTATGGAAACACTATATTTTTATATATGTATAAAAAAAAATCATTTACAAAATTAAGTTTCAAAATATTTTTCTATTAATTAAATTATATTATCAAAAAAAAAAAAAAGTCTCAGGAAGGCTCTTCTTTTATTTCATAAAAAAATTACATATTTTATCTAAGAAACAAAATAATAAATCCGTATTCGATCAATCTTAAATTAACGTTGAAGAAACGGGATCTTTTTTATATACATATTTTTATATACAGTGGTTTCCGGATTTAACGAACATTCGATTTAACGAATTCGTGATTTAACGAACAGGCAAAATTTTTACATTACTGACTGTGTATAATGAATTAAAATCCAATTTATTACTCGATTTAACAAACAAATAAAAAAATATGCATTAAAAAATAATTTATTTCAAGTCATTCTAAGATTTTCATTTGCATTTTTTGCATTCTAATATTTTGTTGACCATGTATGTTATTCCTCATACACACATCGGCTGAGAAACCCGTAGGATGACACAAAGGTGATGCCACTAATTCAAAATCTATATAACTTTTGACAATTCTTTCATAGTAAACAATTTACAGCTGTTTTAGTGACGCTAAATTTGCGATTTTGAAAACAATGGATGCAAGGAAAATTCGTATGTTGATTTCTCATTGTTTTTTATTGGGAAAAAACATCGTTCAAGCCAAAGCTTGGCTGAACATTTCTCCATGAGAAATTGGTGCCGCGTTTGCTCACAGTGTTCTGAAAACAACGTGTCGATAGTTCCAAATGATGGCCAAATTGTACGAATTAGACTTTATATTGCTTCCACATCCACTGTATTCGCCAGATTTGGCTCCCAGCGGATTATTTCTGTTTTCTGACCTTAAAGAGATTTAGTTCGAATGAAGAGGTGATTGCCGAGACAGAGGCCTATTTTGAGGCCAAAGATAAATCATTTTATAAAAAAGGTGTCGAAATGTTAGAAAGGCGTTGGAGTGATTGCGTCGCTCTTGAACGGGACTATGTCGATGAATAAAGTCAAATTTTGCAAAAAAAAAGAAAATGTTGTTTTATTGATAATCGTACGGACTTTTCAGCCGATGTCTTAATTTGGTCATTACGTTTCTTGTTGTGGTGTTGTGAACTTGTAAACTTGTCAACATTGAAAAAATGAATGAAAGGAAACGTTTAACATTTAAAGAAAAACTAAAAATTTTAGATGCATATACAAATGGAGAGAGTGTTACTGGATTATTGATTAAATATCCTTTAGCCAAATCTATAATAAGATATGATATGAATTGTCTTTTTAATAAATATTTATTTGATTAGTACTGGATTTAACGAATTTTTCGATTTAACGAACAGGGCTGACAATCAATTGTTCGTTAAATCGGGAATCCACTGTATTTAGATATTTTTAGAGATCCCATGATAGTTTCTGTTCTATTCATATTCATTCATATTCATTCATTCACTATAAATTGATAGCATCCATGTAAAAGTGGTTGAGTGGTTGACGTGAACTGATGTCAAATTTATATGGAATTGCAAACAAAATATACCACGCAAACCAAGCTAATTAATTAATATTTTATTAAAAATAGCAATATAGAATTTTAACACCCCGTATTTTAATGTCTAAAATTTAAAATTAATTCTTAAATTATGAATTACATTATTATTCTTAGCACATACCACTGGTATAATTGCTTTGTTTTAGTATTTAAAATAAATGAATGTGCAGGTTTTCTTATAATAATTTATTAAGAAATCACAGAATGATAATTTTGTAGTAAAACAAAATTGACATACCACCACCTGTCAATTATGCACAAGTCGATTTTTACAATGAATTAATGCATGAATATGTTCAAAACAAACAAAAAAAAATACACATAAAATAATTAACATGCTAGAAACGCCTTGGAAAACTATATGTATGTAAATGTATGATGAAGTTTTGATAAAACTTAAAAAGAATTGACCATATTCTCAAATACCACAAGAAAACTAAAATAACAAAAAAGAATGTATGTATGAATGGATGGTTCGGAAAAAATGAATGTTACTTTTTGTTTTTATGTTAAAACAAAAGAACCGCAAAAAAAAAAAAAAAAGAATATGACATGAATACCACAATATTGTTGTTTCTTCTCTTCC
Source organism: Eustalomyia histrio (assembly GCA_949748255.1). Taxonomy (NCBI): domain Eukaryota; kingdom Metazoa; phylum Arthropoda; class Insecta; order Diptera; family Anthomyiidae; genus Eustalomyia; species Eustalomyia histrio. The sequence continues at coordinate 121,774,675 of OX456527.1, forward strand.
ATACCCATAAACAATACAATATTTATCTTAAATCTGTATATCCAATATTGAAGCTATTGAAGCATTTGTTTTCTTATAAATGGTGATTTATGATTTGCATTATAGAAAATATAAAGTTTAAATAAATACCGTTAATGTGACTACTAAAAATGTGTTAAAAGAAATTAACGGTTTTGTTGAACAAAACAAAAATTTCATTTCTAAATAAATAAACAATAAACTTAAAATATCTTTATAAAAATATCAAACATTTCAGTGAAAGTGAAATTTAATAAAATAACACTTTAAGGAAGAAAATTTATATTTGACTTAACAAGAAGTATTCATTCAGTTATCATGATTAGAGGCCTGCAGAAAGGTGTTCTCAGTTTAAACATTTTAATTTCAATATTTTTTTTTTTTTAGTTACCAGCATAATAATCAATTTTCTTGTTATTTTTTGTCATTTCGTGATTATTTGTTTATAAAATTTAATACTTTGCTTAAAATTAAGAAAAAAAATTAATTTCGTTAACGAAAGATAAACTTGAAAGTGTGTGGAAACTAGTTTTTTAGTTTTCTTCAAAGTAGTGTATCAATACTATTCATTGAGTGATGTTCAACATGCATCCATGTGCAAAAACCCACTTAATTTTTTATTTGTTTATTTTAAATGTTTAAGCGCCAAGCCAGGTTTTTTTTTTAGTGGCTATTAACCTTTGTGTCTGCTTAACCAATTAGAAAAATAAAATTTCTTTTGCGGTAAATAATAAAAAAATCTTAAACCATGTTGGATAAATTGTTTAAAATACTTACTAGGTAAGTTGTACGATATTTGTATAGTGTTTTAAAGTAATGTTTTCTTTAAAGAACTTTTATAATAGTTAAATATTTTAATTTGTTTGCGAATTTTTAATTCAATAATTTTGAATAAATCTGGTATTTTGTGTAAAACCTCTACTTTAGGAGCCCAAGAAAGCTTTTACTTCTTTTAGCACATTTTTAGGACTAAAAGTTCTGGACGGACCAATTTTCGCAGGAATATTATATTTAAAGCCAAATCTACAGGAAAATGTGAGTTAAGCGGAAAAAATAAAACTTTTGCACGAATGAGCGCTCTACTGCACACTCCGCCAGCTTGCACCCACACCAAAAAGTTTCTTTTCCGCTGAACAATATTTCACATACAAAAACTCACAATTTAAAAAATCATTTATAAAGCAAAAATCATCAAATCGTAATTTTTCAATTAATCGCCAAATTGGACAACAGTTTAAATGTAAAAAAATAACAGCATTCTGGCTATGTAATCTATAGACCATAATCGTCCACTTTTCGAAGTTAAATTTGGTACTTATTTTAGAAAATATAAATTAAGTTGCTAATTATGCATTGTATAATTTAATATTTTTCTAAGCAAAAAAAATTCGATATCGATAATTTAAATAATTGACCCCCTCTTGATTAAAGATATGATTTTATTGGTTTAAAAATCTGCCTTCAGATTCCTACTAAATGAAAATAGTGTTGAAATAAAGATTAAACAATTTACTATCTAACTTTCTACCTCCTAAAAACACACCTACAATTATAATTAGCAATAGTTAATAGTTTTAAAATCAATTTTATCATAAATAAAATACTTAATGAGTGACTATTTAAAATTTTACTACATCTTATTTTAAAAAGCCTTGCAAAATAGGTGTTAAAGCTGAACATTCATTTTTTTCAACCACCATAAAATTTTAATGTTTATTAACTACTAAACTTGGAAAATATTAACCAATTGCATATTTGATATATGATAAACTTGGCAAACGTAACTAAACAAAACATAAATTAACTATGTTTAGCAAACATAAAATATTGATTGTTTTTATTATTACCCATTAACTAATGAGTTTTTTCTATTTATTTTTTTTTTTGTATTTCTAGTGAATTTTCATCAATTTCCCATAGCTATCAAATGGCTCCAAGTGTTTGTCAAAATTCACCTAAATTACCGCCACATAATAATACACAATCTGGTGTTCATAGTGGTGGCGGTGGTCAAGCAGGAGTGGATGGCGTTGGAGGCACATCTTCGATTACACAACGAAGTAATTGTGGCAGCAGCAGTATCAATGGTTCAATGGCTTCATACAAAATGTCTACAACATCGGAAACAAGTTGGTCACAGACGCAGTTTAGTAAGGTAAGGAAAAAAAAATTACAAAGTAACATAAGAAAAAAATATATTTTTTAATAACATATTAAAAAATAAATTTAAAAAAAAATTTCCCGTACCGGGAATCGAACCCGGGCCTTCCGGGTGAGAGCCGGATATCCTAACCACTAGACAATACGGGACTTGTGAAACGATATAGCAAACCCAGCACATAAATAAATGTTGTATACATATCTAGTCAACACTGTTGATTTATTCACCTCAAACACCACATAAAAATACAACACTAGCATTCTATTTTTAGACTATATACGACAGTGATGATAGAGTTAGTACAATTATACATTTTTTCATACACTATTTATATCGAAACAAGAGAAAAGCCCAAAAAGAAACTAATTTAATTTTAAGGGAAATGTGTTACTCAGTACTGCTTACTTTTTACCAATGTATTTTATCAGCGGTATTCATAAAAATTTTAAACAGTGTTTCAAAAATTGTATTCATAAACGAATTTTAGCTTAAAATACCTTTTTTAAACCTTGTTCAAATAAACGAATTTTAAAATTGGTTCGACCCTATTTTAAACCTATTTTAAGATGACATTATTGCTTTGTGTTTATTTTCATTTTAAACATTTTTGCAAAAAATTGGCATGTAAACAAAAGAAGTTATTTTTTTTGTTTAATAAATAATGGACCCTCTATATTTGATGAAAAGAATTAGTAAGAAGCATTTTTATATGGAAATTGTGATATTTTTAGTTGTATTTTGTTTATAATAGAAACTATTGCCCAAATTTCAAACAATCGTCAGACGAAAATTTACAAAAAGAGGAGCGACCCGTTTTCAATTTTGGGTAAAAAATTTTGGCAAAAATAATATTTTTGGATATTATTCATTGTGTTTTATAGTGGTGTGTTGTTTAATCAAAACAAAGAAAATAAAACCGGTTATTTGAATACTTTTTTTTTCTACAATAAAATCATTATCTATGTAACACTTTTATTGGGCATTTTGTTTTGACTCTTTTTCTTTTTTTAGTTAATAAACAAGTTTTCATAAATTTTTTGTTTTATAAAAACAATATTTTTCTGAAAAACGACAAGATAAAATACATAGAAACGAGTACCGTATGGTTTAGTAGTCATTGATTTGCATCATTACGATTAATATGACAAATAAAAAAATACAGTGTTGCCATCTTCAAGTTAAAAAATCATTAAATCGTTTATTAGTTAAAATACTGATTATGAATACGAATTTTTAATAAACCTTTTTTAGGCTTAAAATGTTTTTTAACTAAAATGCATTTGAAACTTGAATTAAGATTTTTTTATGAATACCGCTGTATGTGTATACTAACGAGTAGAGATGAGACTTTTAGTTGGCAACACTTCCATTTTAAAGGTTTGGGTATTAATGTCTTTAATCGAAAGACTGTTGCCAGATTTGACGATTTATTGTAATTGCAGATTTTTTACTAAATTTTGTATATTATCAAAGGTGCATTAAGTATTTTATTGTTGTATGGTCATATTAAAAACAGTTTTTATTTAATTTTTATTACGATTTTCTGTTCGGTTTTCCTTTTTGTTAGCACAAAAAATGTTAGGTACAAATGTTGTAATGTTAAAATTAATGTTAAAATTAAGTTTTAACAACTCTGTTTCTAATAGCACTATACAACACTTAGCACACCTCTTGTGAACGACCTTATTGAAATCAGCTTATTATATGTTAGGGTTTCCTTTATTGCTCTACATTCATGGGCGCATTTTTTAAAATTTAATGTTTCGTTTCTAAATCTAACTGGCCATTTTAATTTTTCAAGTATACACAAAGAAAAAAAATAGAAGTACTTGTGTAAATGCAGCTACAACAGTTCTTTGATTAGTTACACAATTCTTTAGTTAAAAGATAAAATTTTCTAGACAAGTTACAAAAGAAAAAACATCGAAATGCATTGTAACGTAATAGGACAAGGCCAACTGTCAAAAACAAAAAAAAATTCAACAAGTATTCCATTATTAGTTTATGGCAAAAAAAAAAGCGTTTGTAGCTGTATTTACCGAAGTATTTTGAAATTTTTTTCTTTTGTGTGTATTACCTTTTATATTTTTGATAAAAAAAATTAAAAAATATTAACTACAAACGCAAAATATTACCCTAATTTGTGCTGATTTTTGTAACTACCAAAAATATCGGCCTTGTCCATATAAACCATGTAATTAAAGTATAGGCCTTAAATATAGACATTGAGATAAAACCTGGTACGTTATATTATACTTGTCCAAGGACGAGCCCTAAATTAATGAGATAGAATCGACCTATATTTAGGGCTACCTTCCATTTAGATTCATAAAACCGCAGATATGTGGTTGAAATTCTAAATGCTTTTTAGGGCAATAAATATTGCCTCCGACTTAAAAAAATCGGATCATATTTAAACCTGGTCCCCATATGGTATACGGTAATTTAATTAAGATTTTTGTTAAGAGAAAATACGAAAATTTTTCTTAAGAAATATGAAATTGAGGTATTAAAGAAGAACCGGACTAAGAATATTTAAAATGCGTCAATAATTGTTTACGTACTTACCTGCAAATAGCAAAAAAAACGCGTTATTTCTAGGAACGGCCAAAGTTTTAGAAACCAAAAATGCTGCTATTGGGGCGGTCGGTGTAATTATCTGTAAATAAAAAATTAAGAAATTAAGAACATTTCAGAAATTATCGAAGTATAAAGGAGTTCAAATAAAAACTTTACGTAAACGCAGTAATAAAAATAAATAAATTCAAAATAGATGAATAACACAGGATTTATTTTAAGTTTATATTTGCTACATATTTTTTTAACAAATTTTAGTTTCATATTTCACATTGCACATTGTTTTTAAGAAACAGAATCTCAATATAAAACAAGTAAAAAAGGGCTAAATTCGGCTGTGCCGTATGTATATACTAAATTTTGTACGAACTGTAATATGAATATGTTTTGTCAATTTATGTAACGAACTTTTGTTATTTAGTTTTAGTAATGTTATTTATTTAGTTTTAGCAATGTTATTTACAGAGGTCTGCTCTGTTAGCGACTTTAACATTGTCGATTTTTACGTTAACTTAGTTATCAGAGTAACACACATATAGCTCTTCTCATAGTATGTAAGACAATAAATGTAATCGAACAATAAGAAGACTTAATAACATTTTTACTTACTTAACAGAAGAAAAAAAATAGATACAGAAAAATTGTACAAATTTGTATGGAAAATTTAGAGGTACCTTCACATTTTCACTCATAACTTTTGAACCGCTTAACCGATTTTGCTCATTTTAAATACCAAACTGCTCGGGAGGATGTTCAATAATCTGGGTAAAAATAGGCACCCCCGCTTGCGTCTTCGCGTCGTGATCGCCATTTCAACAGACAGACAGACGGACAGACAGACAGACGGACATCGCTAAATCGACTTAAAATTGCATAAGGATCACGAATATATATACTTTATGGGGTCTTAAACCTATATTTCGACATGTTACAAACGTAATGACAAACTGATATATACCCTCACCATATATGGTGGAGGGTATAAAAAACTTGATTATTGTTTCCTTACGGAAGATGTGGACTAAAAGATAACAATGTTTTACTGTATACTTTACTTTGTATTGCCTTTTTTAACATTTTTGTAAAGCTTAACACTGTTAGTTAATTACATTTCGACTCATTTATCATCCCTGATATGTATAACTCTGTTATGTGAATTTTATTCACCTCAGCAACAAATATTAAACACATCCAAAAGAGCTGCCAGATCGATATAAATGGTTATTCCCAAAAATCTAAATTCTAATATTTGTATTAAATAAAATAAAATTTATTTACAATTTTTCTTTACGTAAAATTTTATTTTAAATAATTCAAATTGATTTGTTGAATGATTGTTTTAAATAAATATTTTTATTTTAAAAACCAAGCATTAGAAGTATTTTTTTTAATAGTTAACAACTAAATGCATAGTATAAATTATTTTGAATCAAATTATTGTTTAACCGTAAAATTTTAAGTTAATTTACAATAAAAGAAAAATATTTTTTCGATACTTATTTTTGAATTATTTTTTATTATTTAAATATTTTTTTTTAATATATCTTACAGGAAAATCAACGCCCACCAGTTTACAATCCCGAAGATTATGTGGTAGCTTTGAAAAAATATGGTAAAAGACAAAGTGGACCAACTCCTAAATCAATATATGATGCCTCTGATATAAAAGTAACAGAAGAAAATTACAAATCCGCTACCTTGCCGCACAAATATTCAGAATATAAGTAAGTTCAAAAAAAAAAAAAAAATCCGAATAAAATATCATCTTTTTTTTAGAAGTCCTATTTTAGCTCCAGTAGCTGGTGAGAGTGAAATGTCTCTGCGACAATTTTCTAGCATAACGGATTTACTAACAAAATTAAGAGCCGATTTAAGAGTATCATTTCCGAGGTATAATATTTAATTTTGTATAAAAAATTGCCAAAAATTTTATATATTCAATTTCAGTTTTGTACAAGAATTCGTGGCTTCCCCCTCAGATGGCGTAAGTTTGCTATTGGAAGTTTTACGTTCTATACAATTATCACAAGCAGTTAATGCACCCTTAAATATGACAAATACTGGTACAATGCCTAGAAATTCACAAAGTTATCAGCGTCGAGCTTTGTTAGATGAATTGGCATGTCTGTGAGTAATACTTTAATATAATACATTTTTTTAACTGGTAATAGTTGTATATTAGCAGTTATGCGTTTCAACACATGACCATCGATATGTATATTAATATTTGCATTTTGTTCTCTCAGGCAATGTTTAAATATCTGTTGCTCGCGGTCTTTGGAAGCTACATCACGTTTGGGTAATACTCCCGTAGGCTTAATGCCATTAGCATCTTCAGCTACTGGACAAGGTATTCGAGCCCGTATCTTAGCTATGCAATTAATGGCTAATGCTTGTGATAAACAATCATTTGGTCATGGTAATCAAAAGTTAGCAACATCTGGTCATACAGCTGTATCAGAAGCAATGTCCACTTTACGTTTAAGATGCAGTGAACCGGTACGTTTTCGTCTACTTATGGGTATGCTTAATAGTGGAGGTGGGTCAGGAGAACTACAAGCTGTGGGAGTAAAGTAAGTAGTGGAAGGATTTTAGTATTGCATAATGAAAACATATAATGTCACATTTTTTACGTTTTCAGATTCATAAATGCCTTTTTGGAAAGTTCCGAAAATCTGCAGCAACGTTTATACCTACAAGCTGAACTTTTTCAAGCTGGTTTTGATCCCAATAATTTGTCAAAGGTGAGTTCTTTTTAAAATTAATTGGATTATTTTAAATAGAGTTCATGTTCCTTATTTTTATCAGTAGTGCAAAATATTAATTTTTTAATATAAATTCCAGTTTTCGTCCCAGATTCTTTTCTGGTTAGTACGACATAAACATTATTTAGATGTTCTAGAGTCGTTTAGACTGCTCATAATATCGTTCTAAAACTCTCAGGCCATCCTGGTATTTAAAAAATTTTCTTGTCGATACTTTTCTTCTCACAACTTCTGCGGGAGTGATCTTAGTAGCAAAGCGTTTTAGATCTGCTTGAGTTAGGCAAAGGCCATGGGTTCGGTTAACAGCTAGAATTATATCCACTATGTCCTTGATTCTATTAAACAGCTCCATAAGAGGTTGTATCGAATTAACAACCAACTCAGATCTATTTCTGGCCTACGAACCAGTCATCTCTTTGTTGTACTGTAGAATAAACTATTGTTTTTTTTTTATTAAACAAACTTTACTTTAAATTTTTACAGACAATTTCATCCTCTTCTCCCTGGTTAGATGTTTTACGCAATGAATTGAAACGTTTTAATGAGATTTATGTAGATGTCGACAAAATGATAACACAAGCTCGAGAAGCTGATCGTGCCCGAAGTCAAATGGTGATTTTAGAAAGAAGAGTTCAAATACTACACGAAGAAAAATCAGTACTGACCTCCATGGAAAGACGACTACAGGAAAGATGTGCAGAATTGCAAAGAGAAATATTCCGTTTACAAGGAGCACAAAATGAGAATTCTTTTAAGTCACTGGACAAACAACCCGTTACTTTACCACGTCATATACCGCCAGGTAAACAAGATTCCTCCGAACATGAAGATGAGGGCATAAGTAGCTCTGATACGGGTCCATCACTATCACCAGTACCCATTTTGGTATTGCCACAAAATACAAAGAATATGGATCAAAGTAATAATAGCTCTGATACTACCATAGAAGATGTTATCAATGAATTAGATAATGTGGTTAATGAGGCAGAAAAACAAATATCATCAAATGAATGTAAATTCTCTAGTATGAATACAGAAGCTAAAGAGAAGGAAATAATACCGGTAAATATAGTGCCCCAACCTCCCAGAAAATCAAGATCCTTGGCTCATCTAGTACAAGCAGATGGCTCGGAAATGGATGGTTCAGAATATGGCATGATGGCAATGATGCAAAAACAAACAGCACAAAACCAAGATGAAAGAGTTGCAGCCTTAAAAACCTTTTTCGATGAAAGCGATTATGTATTGCAAGATCATAATAAATCTTATCATAGATCCGTGTTAGAATCACCCGAAATACCAGAAAATTCTACAAATCAGCAAAATGTTTTTCATGCTACCAGCAGTACAACCCGAGAACTTTTAGATGTTATAATGAATGCCCGCCATTGTGAAGACGATCCCACAATGAAGGCTTTAAGAGAAGGAGTCAATAATATTAATGAAGATGATCTGCAAGCAAATGCGGCTATATTAAATAATCAAAATAAAAGACATAGTTTTGCCGAAGCTACTAATAGTACAGAGGTATTGGCCCAACAATTTAATGGAGTATTCTTTATGACGGGCATGAACACCCCGGCAAAATATCCAAAACCTGATCTAACAGCGGCACTACAAGCCAGAAGAGTTACAAAAAATGTGGAACGTTTAGAAGCGGTATTTGCCAGCCATAATGAAACTTTTACAGAGGCCTCCAATCAGGCGCAACGAGGTAATCTAATACCTAGTAATCGTGAAAAATCACGCAGTAATCAACAAATATATTTTGGCAGCAATCCCACAATAAGGCTAGGTTCATATACCAGTCAGACTAGTAGACCGGATTTATTAAATACTAATGCTACCAGCCGAACAAGATCGTATACCCAAGGTTCCAAAGTTACAGATATACCATCGGGTTTATATTAGCGCCCAGTTAATGGCAATACCTTCAGATCATTTGGAATCTCATAATTATATATATGTTTAGCATTTATTGTTTTTAAGCTGTTTACACATATGTGTTTAATAACTTTTTAGTTTTAGGAGTAAAGCATGTCATTTCTTGATGTAATTTCCCATAGTTTTATTGGTTAACAATTCATTTTTAATTGAGTTGTTTGAAATTAAAACACTTTCCTTAACAAAAAAAAATAAGCTTTTGTGCAATAGTTTACTGTTTGCAGTATATAAAATTTATTTCGTAGTAGATTTTTAGTAATTTAATAATTTTATATTTTTATTTAAAAAAATAACTTTAATTTTAAGCATTTAATACTAATATTTAAGTTTTTTTTCCTTTTTAATAAATAATTTTTAATTTAAACTAGTTTTAAAACAAAAAAAAAACAGGAGTTTTCTTATTAAAATACAAAATGGTTTAAAACGGTGGTAGTTTGTAAATCAAAAAAAAAATAAGCTTACAGATTAAGGTAATTAAATTAACATTACTATTTTAAATAACTACAACTGGAACTACACCATTTTTAAATTAAACTTTGGAAAATTCACTTAAAATTTTTAAAAATTCCGGACAGATTTTTATAGAGATTTTTCATTTTATACTAAAAAATTAAGAATTCCAAATTTTCAATTAAATTAAAGAAGGTTTTAAACCAAAATCAAGTTTTGAATATATAGTAAAGACAATTTAGAATTAAAAATTATTTTTTAATTTCATTCAAAATAAAGAATTTAACATTTATTATCAAGAATAGAAAAAACTTCAAATTCCAAATTATGTTGAAATTTTTTAATTTGTAACAGATATTTTAAAATAATTTGGGTTTAAAACATTATTTTGAAATATTTTTTAATTAAAATAATCTAAATTTAAATTTAGTTGGAAATTTTCCTAATTCTTTTAAAAAATCAATATTAAAAACTATCATTTGCATAACTCTTAAATTTATTTGCAAATGGTGTATATTTAGATTCTGTAGTTATTGAAAAAAAAAACTTTATAAAATTCTAAAATCTTTAAAGAATTTTATTTAATGTTTTTTGTATTTTTTACCCTTGCACCACAATTGCACTGTATTTTAGTTAATAATATGACACTTTACTAACTTTTCTGTAATATGCAAATTAGCACAAGTGTTTCGACTATTTAAAATTCCCATAAATTATATAAATAATTATTAAAAATCTATATAAATAAATGAGTTTTTAGAAAATATAATGCACAATGAGTTTTAGTGTTTTATTTTTTTTTAATGGGTTGTAACAAATACAGGGTGTCCGCCGGGAAGGTATACTACTTTGTTTGTTTATAATTTTTGATTAAATGAAAGCGAATTTATATTGATAAAATTTTTATTTTATGTCGGCAATTATGTATGGAATACAATATCAGATAAATGTCCGCTTCTGTTAGCCTCACAAATGCGAGCCCTTTTGAGCACATTTTTTCTATTACATTCTCACACATTTCACGCGGTATTTCATTAATTTTATCACGAATATTTTGTTTGGGTTGCTCAAGCGTTTTTGGTTTGTTTGCATAAACCTTGCTTTTCAGATATCCCCACAAAAAGAAGTCCAAAGCAGTCAAATCAGGCGACCGTGGAGGCCAATCAACATCAACATTTCTTAAAATAACTTGTTGTGAAAAGAGGTCTCGGAGTAACTCCATTGTTATTCTGGCTGTATGCGGTGTGGCACCGTCTTGTTGATACCACATGTTAATCAAGCCCAAAGCACGCAGTTGTGGCGTTAAAAAGTTTTCAATCATATCACGATATCGCTCCCCATTCACAGTTACCGTTACGCCGTTTTTTATTTTCAAAGAAGTAAGGTCCAATGATTTCAGGCTGTCACTTTTAATGGATGCAAAGGTGACTGATGAATAATTTTAGGGTTTTCCATTGCCCAGAACTGACTGTTTCTGTTTATTCACATATCCATTCAAATGAAAATGTGCCTTGTCACTCATTATGATTTTTTCATGAAAATCGTGGTTGTCATGGGCGAGCTGTAACATCCTATTGGCACGTTGGTTTATCGAATATTTTTCCATAATAAATTTGCCACGTGCCTACTTCACGACTGCCAAATATAAACTGTCAAAACTAATGTTTACCAAAATGGCGGCAAAACAATGTAGTATACCTTCCCGGCGGACACCCTGTATAATACGCCAGTAGAAATAACTGAAAAACAGGTTAATTTCATAGAAAATTGTACTACTTTGAGGTTTAAAATAATTTAAAATTTTACCTAATTTTGCGAGACAGTATTCTTTTTCATATACTAATTACTCATATATTTACCAGTCAGCAAACATCTGACTATCAAAATATCCCGAAAGCCCTAAATAAAGGTGTTTTTTCAAATTCTTTAAAAACATAAGACCTATCCCGCTGGCGCGGGCTAGATGTATGAGTTTTCTATTCCTCATACATATGGCGCGCCCACCTTTGGTATTTCCATGATACTTAACCCCACCGAAGAAAAATAACATAGTAGAAAATTAACCAAAAACTCTCCACCAGATGGCGAGCAACAGCTGTTGAATTTGAAGACCTATTTGAAGATCTATATCAAGGGTGCACAAGCCCTATGCGCTTGATGCTCATTTGTTTTTGTAAAAGCGCTTAGCTATAGGCTGTGTGTTTTAATACACATAGAGGAACTTTTGGGCACCCCTGATCTATATCGTTCACCAGGAGAAATTAAATTTCCTCTATTCACTTTCCACAGAAAGCCAATTAATAAGAAGAATTTCCTGAGAGTTGCATCTCTTTACAAATCACCCTACAATTTTTTGTTAGGTCCTAGTCCCCCTGTAACCTGTAATTTCGATATTCAAAAAAATCTAAACGAAACCGAACAATTTTAAAGTTTAAAACCAAAATATTAAAAATGCAAAATATGCACTAAAAACCAAAAAACTATGCACCAGAAACATAAAAATATGCACTAAAAATAAAAAAATATGTTCAGAATCGTATTTGGACAGTTGACTATTGAAAGTTGCTGTCCTGGTTATAATACAAAATTTTAAAATTATTTTTTTTGAATTGTTTGAATTCTCGAACAGGGTTGCGATCCGCTGTTTAACGCAGTCCGATTTGACCGAAATTTTTACTATGGACATTTTGGAACCAGTGTTACCAAATTTTGTCCGGCAATCCGACTATTTAATTGTAAGAAATGAGTAACTAAATTTAGCAAAACAAAAATAGCAATCTCATTTTGAACTAAAACTTAGTAAAAAAAGTACCTGCAAAATTGGATTGCTGATTAATTAATTTTCTATAAAATTCTTCATATTCATTTTAAAGTTTTGCAAGCACTAATAATAATTGATTTTAATTTGCAAAAACAAAGTAGATTTCTACAGTAGAGATTGCATTTAAAAAGGAAGTATGTATTTGCAATAGAGATAAAAGCGTGACAGAAAATTTGCATGATTTACGCATGATCACACTTCAATGTGATAAAATGCTCAAGATACACATACAAAATTCGAAAATGATTACAGGTGAACCCCATTTTACAAAGAGCATATTCGCAATAATTTCTCCGGAGCAATTTTATGTATTTTATTTTTCCTCTGGAGGAGTTTTACCGTTCCCTTTATAAAAACAGGGGGTTAAACGTTTGTAAACAATTACATTTAATTTTTAAACAAATTAATTTTAGGGTTCAAGTGCACGTGGTGGCACGATGGTCAATAAAAATACTACTCTTAGGGAAAAAAAAAGTAAAATTATTTTTATTTGAACAGTTTGCATCGTTTGCACTATTTTTAAGAAGCTCGTTATAAATTGTGCGTGATTCGGTTTTTTTTCTTCGTGATTGTTATTGGAAATCGCCTCACCTGCTTATCTCTTATCTACAATAATCAAAGGTTTAGATATGTGAGTTTATAAGAAGCTTAAAAATAAATTGATGATTGACAATCGTCAATTAAATAGGGGCATTTTAAAATATAGAAAATATAGGCCATAATGTCAGATTAATTAAAAAAAATAAATCTTAAATATGAAAAGTGTTTTATGAGATAAACATTAAAAAAACTCTAGTGATGCCAACATAGTGTTTTTGCTGCAGGAATAATTATGTGAAATGCTCTACAAGCGAGAGTTCCTATTAAATAAATTTTTACACTTTTATAAGATTAACCGATAATATTTTTTAAAGTTTATAATCAATGGTTTAGAAAAAAAACTTTGTGAAATAATAGTAAATATAATATCATGTAACATTAAAATATATAATTAAAAAATATTTTATTACACTAGTGCGTGTAAAGTTTTGTATAACAAAGCAACAAAGTGTAACAACTTTAAAAAAATTACAGTTAAAACTTTAGCATTTAACAAAAATTTATATAAATCAATCTACAAACAAAAATATACCTCAATATCCATTTAAAACACATTTTACCGTTTAAACCGGCTAATAACTATTATCTATTATAACGACATTCGAAATGGATTAATAATTGCAATTCATACAAAAAACTTGAAACAAACATTAACCCTCTAACCGGCAAGCCCAACTTCAGAGTGTTCATGAAACTGACATTTGCTTCAAAAGCAGAAATTAAGCTATTCCGATAGCAAATAAAAAATACTAAATTTTCTGTGAAACAATTTTGGCATGGAAGCGAGAAAGTGTTTAAATTAAAATTTCGTAATTTTTTGAAACTAACACCATTTTGCAAAAATCTTAAAAAATATTAAAATCATTAATAGTGATTAGAAAGTATGATTAAAGCTTTAGCTTTTAAAATAAGTCATTTTTTTTTGGTCCAAAGTCATACATGATTCTAGCAGGATACTTTTTTTAAAAGATATCGTTGTAACTTGAAAATGAATAAAGGGACCTTTTATTAAATTTGACAGAAGGAATATGTTTAGTATTACTAGCAAAGCGTTAAACTTTGCGGAATATTTTATGTATTAAATTAAAGGTGCGTTTTCGCTCAATTTCGCATTTTCTGAGAAAAGAAATTCGTCATATCTTCTTAAGTGAAGGCACAAAAAAATTAAATCTTGGTTTTGTATTTATATATCGGCAAGACAAATAATTTACGCCTTAGCCTACTCTTTTTTATACATTAGCAGACCTATTTTGGACTATATATAGCCAGATAAAAAACAACTTATTGTTTATTTTTCATGCCGAACACGTGGTATAACCTCTAACCGGCAAGCCCAACTTCAGAGTGTTCATGAAACTGACATTTGCTTCAAAAGCAGAAATTAAGCTATTCCGATAGCAAATAAAAAATACTAAATTTTCTGTGAAACAATTTTGGCATGGAAGCGAGAAAGTGTTTAAATTAAAATTTCGTAATTTTTTGAAACTAACACCATTTTGCAAAAATCTTAAAAAATATTAAAATCATTAATAGTGATTAGAAAGTATGATTAAAGCTTTAGCTTTTAAAATAAGTCATTTTTTTTTTGGTCCAAAGTCATACATGATTCTAGCAGGATACTTTTTTTAAAAGATATCGTTGTAACTTGAAAATGAATAAAGGGACCTTTTATTAAATTTGACAGAAGGAATATGTTTAGTATTACTAGCAAAGCGTTAAACTTTGCGGAATATTTTATGTATTAAATTAAAGGTGCGTTTTCGCTCAATTTCGCATTTTCTGAGAAAAGAAATTCGTCATATCTTCTTAAGTGAAGGCACAAAAAAATTAAATCTTGGTTTTGTATTTATATATCGGCAAGACAAATAATTTACGCCTTAGCCTACTCTTTTTTATACATTAGCAGACCTATTTTGGACTATATATAGCCAGATAAAAAACAACTTATTGTTTATTTTTCATGCCGAACACGTGGTATAACTTTCATTGGATAAGACCTTAGGCCGGTCAGAGGGTTAACAATTTATAAATTCTCTTTTTAATTAACACCATACTACATATCAACCTCTTAATCCTCTCTAATACTTTCAGATACAATCCATTTATAACTATAATACAGGTGAGTAAAAATAATAAAAATAGCAAGATAATCAATTTATTAAAAGATCAATAAACTGCAGTAAAACATTAACTAAAAAAGTAAATTTAATCTTTAAAAATAATAAAAGAAAATAAAATAAATTTGCTTTCAAAAAACGGCAGTCACAACGACTTATAGTTATGCTATAAATTTTAGGAAAAGATATATATGAACAGCAAAATATGGCAAGACACTTTTTTTTAACAGGCAGATTTTTCTCTTGAAAGAACGATTAATGAACTGTTTAAATCTTCTTTAAATGAATACAAAAATTATAATTTTGTATTTTAAAAAATTGTTATGATCTTAAACCAAATGAAGAACATCTCCTTTAGATCAACAATAAACCTCAGTATCAAACTAAAAACACACACGGTACGGTGCAGAATTCTTTAATATTTTCTACCAACAAAAAATTGTTATAGTTAATCAAAAAGGGTCATAGGCTGTTTACACTGAACAACATCTTTGTGAAACGCGTGGAAGATGATGAAAATGTGAAACAAGTGTTTACATTGGCAACATCTTTTATCTGCCATTTATTCAGCTGTCAAAAAATAAAAGAAAAGGACGCATATTTTTTGTTTAAAATAAAAAATGGATTTAGAGAAAGCATTAAGCATTGGAG
The DNA here is from genome assembly GCA_949748255.1 of Eustalomyia histrio. NCBI lineage: Eukaryota > Metazoa > Arthropoda > Insecta > Diptera > Anthomyiidae > Eustalomyia > Eustalomyia histrio. Next base: position 121,790,779 of record OX456527.1, read on the forward strand.
TAGTTGTTGCTTAAGAAGAACAAACCCGAATTTTAATGCAGTACATTGAAATATTAAAGGTCATTCTGGAAGATGATGATGAAGAAGAATTTTTGGTAGACATAAGAATAAAATTCTTACATGTGCCGCTCATTTTTCTTTGTTGAATACTTTTTTTTTTTTTTTTTGTTTATTTTCCGAAATGTCAGTTTGCTAGTGATGGCACGAAGAAAATTGATTGGTTTGTCATTGTTTTTAGATGTAGAAAGATGTAGAATTTTTGGCCTGTATAATTCTTATGGGAAGATGTTAACATCTTTGCAAATTGATGAAAGATGTAGCTCAGTGGAAAAAGGCTATTAGAAGGAAAACATATGTAAACAACTCGGTTTGACATTTCCACTTGCCTTACCAGCAAATGGATATAGAAATAAAAATCCATGACTTTTAATATCAGCTGATTATCAGATTATTGGGTATGTAAATTTTATTTTAGCACATGCTTTAAAGTTGTTATTTAATTTAAATAAGAGATATTTCTTACAGGTGTTACATACCTCAACATAAAATCTAATATACCCACACATCTAACGATTCATTAGCTTTTAAACTAATACAAAATAAAGAAATTGTGGCAGAAAAGTAAAACAAAAAATATCAAACAAGTTGAATTGTATTGTGTTATAGTAATTTGTAGAGTACGAGTACATAGTAGCAACAATAAAAAAAAATAACAGCAGCAAACAAAATAAAAATGGTTTTTATAGAAATTTAATTCCAATTAAACTACAGTTGCTTAAAAGATTTCACACGGTAAATACCTTGTTTTGTCAAAAACAATTAAAATAAAAATAAAGAAATATTTTTACATATGTTCGTAAAAGAAATTTTATCAAATCAGATTAAATTAATATTATTGATAATAAATATCAATCAAAAGTATTTGTTAATCAAACGATTTCAACAACAGATTTAATATAAAAATCAAATATAATAAACATTAAAATATAATAACAATACACACTTAACAAATTTAATTTGTAAACCTTTTTGATAAAATTTATATTAAGTGAATTATAAATCAAAAATATATAATTAATCTCTATTTTAAACCCATAGATGGGCAGCAGCAATTATCAAATTCACACAAACAGTTATAATAAAATTAATGTGCTTTCTAACAACATAATACAGGGATGGACACACATTTGTGACCATCCATAAATTATAAAGGGCCGCTACATACATTTAAAAAAGTAAAAATACATAGATATATTAAGCGAAAATGAAAGCGGGCGTAACTAATATTTTTGTATGGGAATGCAAAAATATTCTTACAGAGTTTTAGGAGTTCTCAAAGAAAATTTTTTATAATCGGTTCCCAAATAAACCTATTTCAGAACTGGCTCCACAAAAATTTATTCCATGAAAAAAGCCCGGAACCCATTTCGCTGATGGAGAATTTGTTCTACAACCACTTAAACTGAAACATTTGCTGTTGTTAATTTTTAATGCTGGAGTCTAAGTGGAATAAAATATGATTTAGCTAATAGTGAAAATTTGGCCATTTTCGGTAAAACGGGCTTGCTGCCTTTTTAATAAATTTATTTGTTTTCAATAGTATTGAATTAATAATATTTTTGTAAACATTTCAAGAATTTAATGTAAATTTTTAGGGTTAAAAAAATGTTGCTATTTTTTTGCAATTTTTTTAACACAATTTGAAAAGTAACAAATTTTTTTATTATTATTTTTATTTTAATTTATCAATTTTCTAATAATATTTCTGCATAGTTTAATTAGGGTTTTTAGAGGAAAAGTTATAAATTTAAATTTTTTAAAACAAACAAAATAAATATAAATTAACTCTTTTCATTTTAGGTCATGAGAAAGTTTTTGTTGAAAAATAGCTAATTTTAACGCTGATCACTTCTATAAAATTTGAGATTTTGGCAACAATTTTACTGTTTTTTTATTAATTAAAACGCCAACTTGTTCACATAACTCTAAAATTAACACCATTATACAGGGGGTCCGCCGGGAAGGTATACTACTTTGTTTTGCCGCCATTTTGGAAAACATTAGTCTTAACAGTTCATATTTGGCAGTCGTGAAGTAGACACGTGGTAAATTTATTATGGAAAAATATTCGATAAGCCAACGTGTTTTAATCGTAAAAACAGCTCACCCATGACAACCCCGATTTTCATGAAGAAATCATAATGAGTGACGAGGCACATTTTCATTTGAATGGATATGTGAATAAACATAATAGTCGGTTCTGGGCAATGGAAAACCCTCAAATTATTCATCAGTCACCTTTGCATCCATTAAAAGTGACAGTATGGTGTGCAATTTGGTCAGGAGGAATCACTGGACCTTACTTCTTTGAAAATGAAAACGGCGTAACGGTAACTGTGAATGGGAAGCGATATCGTGATATGATTGAAAACTTTTTAACGCCACAACAGCATGCTTTTGGCTTGAATAACATGTGGTATCAACAAGACGGTGCATACATCGCATACAGCCAGGATTACAATGGAATTACTGCGAGACTTCTTTCCACAACAAGTTATTTCAAGAACTGGTGATGTTGATTGGCCTCCACGGTCGCCTGATTTGACTGCTCCGGACTTCTTTTTGTGCAAGGTTTATACCAACAAACTAGAAATCCTTCAGCAACTCAAACAAAATATTCGTGATGAAATTAATGAAATACCGTGTGAAATGTGTGAGAATGTAATGTGCTCAAAAGGGCTCGCATTTGTGAGGCTAACAGAGGCGGACACTTATCTGATATTGTATTCCATACATAATTGCCGACATTAAATAAAACATTTATCAATATAAGATCCATTCTCTTTCATTTAATCAAAAATTATAAAAAAAAACAAAGTAGTATACCTTCCCGGCGGACACCCTGTATTTAGAGCTATAATAATTTTACTTTTTATAATGTGAGTATTTAAAGAGAAATCGATAAATTGGTACAGTTTATTAAATTCACAATATACTCGCCTGAGTGGATCAGAATTAGCATGGTTTGATCTGAAGTTTTTAATAGATATAGGATAGAAGTTGCGCGTACGACGACGGGGAACATTGAACGTAACGTTGCTAATCAGGAAATAGGAGCAAATATCATCATTTATTAACTTTACTAGAAACGATACATTTAGCATCGTTCTGCGACTTTTTAAGGTTGACAGCTTAATAACGACAAGACGATTAGAATACGAAGGAAGGTCAAATGGATTCCATAGCAGACATCGAAGACAAAAACAATTAAAACTGCTTCTGTACAGATTCAATGCTTGCAGTATGGACTTTGTACAGAGGATCCCATACGATCGATCTAACCATTATAAGTATTTGCTATTTAATCTAAATTCATTTCAGTACAAAAAAAAAAAAATTTAAATTAAAAAAATTTAAAAAAGAGATGGGGGGAAGTTTTAAGTAAAATAATTTCTAATTACATAAAATAATTCCACAAAAAAATCTAAAAATTCGAATTTGAAGTTTCAACGTGGGCCGCACTGAAATTAACGAAGGGCTACAACATGTGACCCTAAGAGCAGCATATGCCAATAACAAAATCATGACCACATAAAATTTTAACTAAATTTAGTTTTTCAAATTTCTATGAAATTTTAAAATATTTTCACATACTTTTGAAATAAATTTTTAAACCATTTTTTTAATTTACAGGGGTCTAAATATTTTATTATTGCTTAAAGCTCTGAAGCGCAGAGATGATTATATATAATAAAAAATTTTTGTTGTCACCAGGGTTGTTACGGTTAGTGTTATTGGATAAAGCTATTTCAAAATTGTTTTCTTAGGTTATTTTAAGGTTATCGGTATATTACGTTATTTCGTTAGATTATTTTAGGGTTAGCGGTATTTTAAATTATTTTGTTAGGTTATTTATAGATTAACGGTACATGAGATTTTTTAAAGAAATAAATAAATAAAAAACAAGTAGAAAAGGCTGTAACGAATCTTTGAATACCCTCCACCAATGTTCTCTATTGTTTTTGATACAAATAATGTAAAAAATTATGGAGGTGAAAAAAGTTTTTTGAGGTGAAAAACTTTTTCGATGCGGAAACTAATTTTTTTCCGTGAAAAAAATTTTGAGGTGAAAAAATTTTTTTAGGTGAAAAAATTTTTTTAGGTGAAAAAATTTTTTAGGTGAAAAAAAATTTTTGTGGTGAAAAGAAATTTTAGTGGTGAATAATTTTTTTGAAGTGAAAAATATTTGAGGTGTACAAAATATCATTAATTTTTAAGCGATTGGTAAAAAAATATGAGAAAATATATTATAACCCAGTCGCTACTATAAAATTGTACTAAAATACACCAATTTGTATGGAAAATTTAGAGGTATCTTCACATTTTCACCCATAACTTTTTAACCACTGGACCGATTTTGCTCATTTTCAATACCATACTGCTCGGGAGGATGTACAATAATCTGGGTAAAAATAGGCACCCCCACTTGCGTCTTCGCGTCGTGATCGCCATTTCAACAGACAGACAGACGGACAGACAGACGGACATCTTTAAATCGACTTAAAATTGCATAAGGATCACGAATATATATACTTTATGGGGTCTTAGACCTATATTTCGACATGTTATAAACGGAACGACAAACTGATATATACCCTCACCATATATGGTGGAGGGTATAATTAAAAGGTACTTCGTTGAGGTATTTTTATTTTAGGGTTAACGGTAGTCCTTCAAAAGTTTTTTGAATAGGTAATGATATTTTAGTGTTAGTCTTTGCCAACCATGGTTGTCACTGGAATATTATGAAAAATTATATGTTGACAATTGTCATATTTTGTAAGAATTGCAGTATTGCTCCAGTTTATTCTATAAGCTAAATTGTAAATTAGTTTTATTCATTGTTTTAATAACTAAAAAAAATGTTAGTTATTAAATTCTTGTGGCATTGAAATCTGTTACATGAACTTAATTTATACAAAATAAATTTGTATGACAAATCAAATATCGGCTTTTGAATAACTAACAACAAAATACTCAATAAAAGTCAACTTTGTGGACAATTACATTTAGTCGCTTTACATTTTTCGTGAGTGAATATAGTTGGGAGTCGCAGTTAGTTTGTAATATACATACTATATTAACCACAATCCGGGTAAGAAGGGGTCCCGCATAGGGATAAAAGGACCACACGTGGAAAAATTAAGTACATTTTCACTCTTAAAAGTACCACATTAACCCCATAATTAGGTTTGCAGGGAAGGCTTGCAGGGCGGTTCACTCTGAGTTTTGTCTTATTTAGTGGGTAATTAGGGTTTGTGAAAAAGGGAGATGTAATACTGATTGTGAATAAAAATTACATCACTTAAATGAAAATATGCAAACAAAAATAAAATAATGCACTATAAATTATTTTGTTGTTACTCTCAGCCTTTTTGTAGAAAAAATTTTTGTTTATTTAATTTTAAAAATCATCAGGGGATTTTGATGGTTAAGCCAGAGCTATCCACTCTAAAAAAAATAAAGTTTGTCAGCCATTAGTGCGAACTTCCAGCCTCCGTTGTGAAAAGCTTCAAAGGTTTAGAAGATTTCTAGTAAATTTATTGATGTTTGTGTTGTACTCAAGGTACAAATTGTAATATCTTGTATTTCTATTTAAAAATAAATTTTATTTCCCATTTATAACGTTTGCGGATTTAGCTTAGTAACGGTTCAATAAGTTATTTGTGGTTTTACTATTATGTTTACTTAAGTTAATCCGATTACAAGTCCCCAGAAAACAATACCACATGACAAATAAGGGATTTAACGTTTTTTGTTTAATTGGATTAGATAGTGAAATATAAAACCGAAACTAATAAATCAATCACGTGCAGTAAAAGAAAAAAAAAATTAACACAAAAATGTGTTAATAAAAATAAAAACTACTATTCTACTTAATAGAAACATTTTATTGCATATTGACAGGCATTTTACATTTACACCATAATCTCACAAAATGAATCCATCACACGTTGATACACCACCAGTTATAAGGCCGTTAACACCTGCTTTACAGCAAGTAGCAATAAGTGAACTGAATGAAAATCCCGATAAAGTAACCGAAGATATATTAACACTGAGAAAGTGGATATGGACACAACCTCATTTGAAAGCACGAACAAATGATCAATTTCTATTAGCGTTTTTAAGAGGTTCCAAATACAGTTTAGAACGAGCTAAACAAAAAATTGATCGGTATTATACTCTAAAAGCTGCCATTCCCGAAGTATTTAATGATAGTAGAGTTGTGGATAATCCACAGGTTTTGGAGATTATAAGAATGGGGTAAGTTTTAAACTAAATAAATGAAACAAAGGAATGATTAGTTAGTAATGCAAATTAATTAAAAAAATCATAATTGTATCTTAATTAAAAAAATTTGTTAAACAGAAAATACATTTAAAATAAGAAAACAGTTGGCCCGCCTCAAATAACTTTAAATATTTAACCTACACTTTTAAAAAATTCAAAAAAATTAATGTGTTTAAATCATTTAACAGGGCCCAATTTAAAATTCTTGGAAAAACTCAGTTCCTTAAAAATAAATTAAAAGTTCTCCTAAATATAAAATATTTATTAAAATTTTAAATTGATTTTTGCCAAATGACAGAAACAAATTTTCCGAAAAGGCCTTAATAGAGGGCGGATCAATAAGTCCGTGACTTTTCGAACTTCCCTCGTAGTTATATGAAATGCAACACTGCTCCCATCAAGTACCACCTGTTAATAGACTACTGTCAAATTTTGAACAAGTTCCGTCATTTACTTTGCGTTTAACAGCAGGATTTTTCGAGGTTCATAAAATAGGCATTTGTTTGATCAATAATTTCATAGTTTTAGCTAAATCTCTCCACCGAGCCATTTCTTTAGGTTTGGAAATAGGAAATAATCACTGGGGGTAAGGCAAATGAGGGGCAATTCGTAGGTTCCGTTCTTTATGGATTTTTGCCATGGAAACTAGGCCATGAAAAGCTTTCTCATACCCAAGTGATCGTTCAAAATTGAAACCACTGAGCCATGTTAGATGCCTATGTCTTCCACAATCGATCGCACATTCAATCTCTTATCGGCCAACACCATATCGTGATTTTCTTCAATTGTTTTGGGTGTAGATACCTCAATTGTGCATACAGTACGTTCGGCATCTTCCGTGATTGTAAGGCGACAACGAAAGTCAGTAAACCATTTTTTTACCATTTAAATCGATGGTTCAGAGTCCCCATAGTATTCTTCAAGCTTTTCCTTGGTTTGATTGACGGGTTTTTTTCGCAAAAAATAATGTTTGATGAGCAATCGAAATTCACTTTCTTCCATTTTAAAAAAAATACACGAGGTTGAATGTTTTGAACAGCTGTTAATCGCAAATAAAATGACGGAAATTGCTCCGTCATTGATGGGATCAGTGTTGCATTTATATTGACTTATTGATCCGCCTCGTAAGACATGTTAAAATGGCCCGCCATAAAGGAAACTAATGCAAATATTAAATTAAAAATGTTAACTCACATAAAGCTCTTTTAAACAATTCCGTAGGACTTAAAACTTGAGGCCGCAAAACATGCTCTCAAAATTACAAAGTCAGTTACAGGAAAGTTACAAAATCAATTAGATTAAAAGCTTTATTGACTTCTCTCAATAAAGCCGTAATTTTTTTAGTAAGAGATTTTATTTTAAATCCAATTTAACCATCAAAATTTTAGTGTATTTGGTTTACAACTAATCTTTTTGAATTGTTATATTTGGAAAATTAAACTCAACAAATTTAGCATTAAATTGAGTTTTTTTTTTTAATTTCAGAATTATATTACAAATTCCTTTACCGCAGGATGAAAGTAGACCTTGTGTTACGATTATTCGAGCAACTGCATATGATACCAACAAGTATAAATTTGCTGATATTATACGAGTTGGATCCATGTTTGGTGAAATAATGATGATCGAAGATGATAATTCAACAGTGTGTGGTTATATGGAAATTATGGATATGATAGATGTTAGCGGAAATCATCTATTTAACTTACAACCGGATTTATTGAAAAAATTTTCAGTTTTTGCTGATGAGGCCATGCCTATGCGTCAAAAGGGTACATGTTTTATAAATGTTCCAGCACCATTTGAAATTGGTTTTAATACTCTAAAGGGATTTTTCCCTGAAAAAATGAAAAGCAGAGTAAGTATCCAATTCACTTTTTACATACAACTTGAATTCTGAAACTACTTTGATTAATCTTTTAGATTATTGTTAGTGCTACTCCTGATGTTATATATGATCATGTACCCCGTGAATATTTACCCATAGAATATGGCGGTTCCAATGGTAATATGCAGGATATTATAGATCGCATGGAATTGAAATTATTAAAATATCGTGAATATTTTCTGGATGAACCCAATTATGGTACTGATGAAACATTACGCGAAGGTGGCATACAATTTGACTATGAAAGTTATTTTGGAATACAGGGTTCCTTTAAGAAATTGGACTTCGATTGATTGCTCACATATTCTTCTTTTCAATTTTTTAGTTTTTTTTCAGTTTTAGCCCTCCCCATTCTAAAATTTAACCATAAAAATTTGTTGCTTAACCAAAGATAGTATTATTGTTTATTATGTATGTTTTTAATAGTTATATATATATATAAATGTGTTATATAAAGATTTTTCTTTTCATTTAATTTTCTTTTTCCAGATATATGGATTACACCTAAAACGATATCCTGGTTCTCAAGTTTGTTTCATTTAAATAAAGATGCAAAAAACAATTAAGGACAGTTCAATTTTGATTTTTTTCTTATTATTTGGTTATTTGCATGTCAGTTAGACTTGAAAATATATGATTAGAAAGTTGTGTGTTTATTTTCAAAAAGTTTTTGAGGCGGGCCTTTTAGTCAAATTAAGAGTTAAGGCATCTGACTTAGGACTTTAACATTTTTGTGGCGGGCCAGACAAAACTTTTTGTATAATGTTATTGACAAATATAATTTATATGATTCCTCTGAGGCGGGCCATTCGAAAATCATATGGGAATTATATATTCATGTTCCTATAAAATTTCTGTATAATTTTTAGGCGTTATATATAAAATGTATGTTATTTTAAAGAATCGGACACTCAAATTAGCCAATTTTATTTAAAATATCTCAATTTCACTCCTCCCACCCCCTCTTCACGAGAAGTAATAGAGATAAACAAAAATGGGCGAACATTTAGAAATTTCCAAACCTGTATAACATCTTTGTAAGAATCTAATTTTTTTACCAAAAAAAAACGTTACTATGTTCCAGAACAGTTTTTTCCATAAAAAGCCATTACAAAAAATTTGCCAATACCCCCATCCCTCGTATGACACGATTTCGTTCGGACTTCTTGCAATATTTTACCGATTTTTCATTTATAGCTATTTTTACACCGACTTTAAGCTTAAAACAATCTGTCAAAGGTGTTTCAATTGGTTTGACTGTTATTATCCAAAAGATGTCTTTGCCAGATTTTTGAAAATTAACAATACCTGTAAAACTAAGAGAGATGGAACAAAATGACCGAAACTGACTTAGTCATCATAAAATTAATGAAGGTGATAACCGTTGCAAATTAGTATAATCTCCATTGGGCATTATGACCAATTGTTGAGCGAATAATGACCTAAATTAGTTTAAGCACAGAGATTTTTTTACTTAGCCAAGCCGGTGTTAGAAAAAACACATCTTTCTTTAAAAATAATACTAGTAATCACTTACAAAGATTATTGGGTATTATGACGACAATTCTGAACATTATGCCCTATTTTATCTGGGGATTATGACCGGAAAAATTCCGAACAAAATACCTTACAATGACCGTTGAGGGAAAGTTTCGAGAAGCTCAAAAATAGGTAAAAAACGAAACTATTTTCATATGTAACATTGCCGTAGCCTGAAAAGCCAGTGGTCCACAATATGGCATGTTTAATAGTTTGACGCAGGACTTTAACTCCTTCTTAAATTTATTGAATGTAAAAATATTTTGGGTGAAAGTTTTTCGTTGATTTTACATATTTCTTAGGTTTCTCGATCATCTACGATTTTACAGAAAGTGGTTTTTAGAAGAATCGTATCCAATTTCATTTTGGCCTCATTTTAGACGAATATACAAATTAGTAAAAATCGAATACGAACAAATCAAATACAGTAAAAGTTAAATAATTGTCGCCAGCTTTAGATTTTTTTCTTTTCAAAAAATAAAACCAAAATTTTTAAAACAAAAATTGATATCTAGAAATTCTATGTCATGTTCTTAAAAAAAAATTAATCAGGGTAGGTTTACATGCGAGAATATACAGATTAGGTAAATACATTCCCCCCCTCACCATTCTATAGTAACCAGTCACAAAATTTTTCAACTACAATTAGTTTGGGTGAACCGAGATACTTGGTCATCTCGAATCTCGAACTTTTTCAAACGATTTTCAAATGAGGTAAAAATAATATCATTTTATTTTTATATAGTATTAAGCGTAAAAAAATACTATGCACGAAAATTTGTGTACGCGATCATTTCTAGTACCTACTATACATATACACAAAGTCAATGATAAAAATATTAAGTTTTGCACACAAATATAACAAAACTTTAAATTTTGTTTAGTAGCAAAACTTATTCACAAAGATAACAACAATTTTTGTTAAATAAAATTAATACGCAATATTTGCAATACTGTGGATCACTAAAATGATTATAAGACCTTTAACAGAGGCTTTACAAAAAGTGGCTATCGAAGAATTAAATGAAGATCCAAAACGTATAGAATCAGATTTGCAGGCTTTCAAATTATGGATAGAACAAGAACGACATTTAAAAACAAGAACTACAGATCAATTTTTAATAGCTTTTTTAAGAAGTTGTAAATATAATTTAGAACAAGCTAAATTAACATTGGATAATTACTATGCCTTGAAAGAAAAATATCCAGAATTATTAAAAAGACCCAATTTGGAAGATCCAAAATTTAGAAAATTATTAAAATGTGGGTAAGTTGAGGACAAGTTTGTACCATGTGATATAAAAAAAGTATGTAAAAATGATCGAATTTCTTTATTTAGACTATTTTTATATCTACCCCAACCTTTAACGGAATCGGGTCCTCGTGTTTGTTTAGTACGTAATGGAGCCTACAATGCTGCAGAACATGATTTTGCTGAAATATCACAACTTCGTCAATTAATACAGGAAATTGTATTCTTAGAGGATGATTATGCTGTAGTAGGTGGTGTAATATTTATTATGGATTTTGGTGAGGTCACCAAAGCTCATTTCTTTCAAGTTAATCCGGCCAATATACGTAAAGTATCTCAGTATGCGGAAGAAGCTGTACCTTTAGTCATTAAAGCTACACACTTTATAGATACACCAGCTGGTTTTGAACCCATTTTTAATTTTGTCAGAAGATTTTTATCGGATAATGTGAAAAATAAAGTAAGTTTTTATTTAGAGAGTTTAATTTTACACAGAGGTTTTGTATACTTTGCTTTAATTTTTATTATTTTTCATTTTAGATGTTTGTTCATGGTTCAAAACGTGAAGAATTATTTAAAATTATTCCCAAAGAAATTTTACCCAAAGAATATGGTGGCGATAATGTCAGTTTGCAGGAATTAATTGATTATTGGGAACAAAAAGTAATATCATATGCTGATCATTTTAAGGAAGATGAAAAATATGGTGTCGATGAAACATTACGTGTTAAAAATTCAACTGAATCAACAGGGTTAATGAATTCATTTCGTAAATTTTTCTATTAAAGATTTTTAATTGTTAAAAGATAAATAATTTGATAAAAAAAACAAACAGTTATCATTATTTTTGTCTCCGCTAAAATATACCCAAATTTTATCAAAAATCAAAGTGAACAACAACATAGAGCCTTCCATAGTGGAATGCCGATGTTGAAATAACCGAAATATCGTTAAATCTAAACCCGTTACCAAAATAACGAAAATACCTTTATCCTGCAAATACTGAAATAAATGAAAGAGCGTTATCCTAAAAACACCGTTAGTAGACTAATCCAAAATAGTATTACCCTTACCGATAACCTTTTTATTTTAATTACCAACCAGTGAATTTTAAAACTTTTCAAATATGAAAATTTTTGGCTAAAATTTTGAAAGGGATTCACATAGTTGGACCTTGAAGTCATCCTATGCATGCTGCCATATACAATTTTCCATACAAAACGCCAGTGTTGGAAATATTCTAAGAGTATAAATAATTTATGAAAATCTGACCGATGGAAGAATGAATTTTCAAGATACATAAAATTTCATCTGTTTTTACTAAAAACATAAATAATGGAAAATACTTCAGCACTTATAAAAAAATGTCAGGGATGTCTTACTCGTATGACAATTTAAAATAATGTCAGTTAAGCATAGTAAATTGTTTATTCCGTAAAAAAAATTTCACTGAAACTTTAATAGCCTCAAATCGTAATTTAAATAGCAAAAAGTTATTAAAATAAATAAATACAATAAACCAAAAATTTCTCCTTTTCACTAGAAAAATAAGTTTTTCGTAAAAACAAATTATACCAAATTTACGCGTAAAATTCGTTATGTGAAAAATCATTTATATGGAAAATAACAGTTTTTCCACGTGAAACGCGAACAACTTACTGTGCCTTTACTAAAAAATAAAATTTCTTATATTTTTATATAAATTATTATCTATAAAACAATTTAAAGCTAAAACATTTAAATCAGCTTCACTAAAAGATACTTTAAGGTAAAAAATACATTATTTTATATCTGAAATGTTTGGCTAAAAGAAGTCTAGCGGTCACGACATTGGTTATTAATGGATTAGATATAGTATACGAGGGTGGTCACAAAATTAGCCGACTTGAATTTCTTTGAAAAAAAAAAAATACTTAAGTGGAAAGTTACAAACTTATAAAACTTATGCTTTGAGTTTCAAGGCCCCGCGTTGTTTAGTTTTTTTTTCTTGGGTGCCATCAAAACGATCTCAGCGAGTTTGTAAACATGGACAAAAATTGGCCAAAATCAATGAATTAAAGTTCGAATTGCTTCATCACGCACCCTTTTCGCCAAATTCAGCTCCCTTGGATTATTTTCTATTTTCAAACTTTAAATAATGACTCAGTAGTAAAATATGATGGCAATTTTAAGAAGCCAAAGAGTTCTTACTATCAACAGACTTTCGAAGCTATTGAATATCGCTGGGAAAAGTGTATCGAGCTAAAATTTTTTTTTTCCAAATTTGTTGTGTTCTCTTTATTAGGTCAGCTAATCTTAGGACCGCCCTCGTATATATTTTTTCTAATCAATTTTCTTTGTTCCCATAGATATTATTAAATTTATGTTATCAATCGTAAAATGATTTGCTTATTTGAGCCATAAACTCACTATTACAATAAAAATGATATGACAGTTATTAAATAAAAATTACAAAATGTGTAGTCCAAACAAGAAAAAATTTTATATATTGGCCAAATTGAATGTAAGCACTCTACATTTTCACCACTTGTGAAAGTTCGTCAATGTCGAACAAAAATTTATATTCCTACTAATACTGAATAGGAGAAAAAATTATACAATTTTTCGAAGGGATCCCTAGTTTACAATTGGCGATGTTGATGCATATTGCTGATAGAAAAAATTAAAAATGTTTAAACAAAATTGGTATCAAAATTTTCGTATTGACGAGGCCGATGAAAAGAAAAATAAATGAATACCACAATTTTTGTCAATCTAATGTTTTTTAATGATAAAACAAATCATGAATGAAAGAATTTTTTAAGTTTCTTCTTTTTAAAGTTTCAAAGGACCCTAATTATTCATCGTAAATTGCAATGGTGGACTAAAGTTGCCTCATCAAAATTTTTTAATCCATTTCTCATAACAAGGCCGCCGCCATTTTGCAAGTTTTTATACCAATTTTACAAAAAAAAAATCAAAACTTTTTTTTGCTAAAATAAATCCTAAAGCGCTGGAAGAGGACTAAAAACCAGCTTTAAAAATGGACATTACTTGCCCCTATACAGCTTATTAATACGCATCGTTTGAGTTAATTAACCCTCTTACCGGCAATCCCGCCTCCAGACGGTGTTTATGAAATTGACCACAAATGTTTCAAATGAGTTCCTTATGATTATAAATAAAGCTATTCCTATAGCAAACAAAATTTTCTGGGAAACAATTTTTCATTTGGAAGCGAAAAAATTTTTAAATTAAAATTTCGTAAAATTTTAAAACTAACATATTTTTTAAAAATCTTAAAAAATATTTCAGTTGACTATAAATCATTCATAATGAACACAAGGTAAGATTAACAAAAAAAAACAAAGTTCGTCATATCTTCTAAAAGTAAACACACAAAAAATTTTATTTTGGTTTTGTATTTTTATATTGGCAAGAGGAATAATTTATGCCTTACCTACTCTTTTAGATACATTAGCTTACGAGATTCATTTTAAATAACGAAAAGAATTTCTGTAGAAGAACTTATTGCTTAGTTTTTGTGCCGAAAATGTGGTATAATTTTCATAGCCAAAAACCTTAGACCTGTTAGAGGGTTAATTCCCATAAAAGCTATTTATTTAAATATTATAATGCATAATTCATTTTAAAATTTATCAGTAGATACAAGTTCTTTGGCCCTTTCAAAAAGAAATTAATTTTTATAATGAATTTTGAAAGTAATTCAAATGAAACGTTTTTCGAAGGACCATTTTCTTAAAAAAAATATAAAATGTTGAATATTTTATAAAGTTTGTAACAAATAGAAGAGTAAATTGAATATGCCGACCCCTACATTATTATTTTTTTTTTTTTGCCAAAGAAATAAACAAATTTAAATTGTTTTACTCAACATTCGCATTGAAAACTATTCGAAAAGGTAGGTACTCTTCGTGACCACCACCGATTTCGATGAAATTTGGATATGTGATAAAGGATAAAATTAGTTAGCATATGTACTATTTTAACTGTTCAACATTTCAAATTTCTTATTTATAGTTTCTGTTTAATTAATCAATGAATGATTAGAAAGGACCATCAAATACATTTTATTTGATACCAAATTAATTTTTAGTACCTAAATATAAAATTGTGCACGTTAACTGATTCGTGTTTGTTAGTTTGTTTCATTTATCACATATTCAAAATTTATTGAAATTTTTTGGGGTGTCGATTTGGTACATTATTAATAAGTGTATTATTTAACGTTTGCCATAACAACAAACGACCTTTCCAAATTAAGCTTATTTTAAAATACTCATACCTATAATAAGGTGTCTCTTTAATATCGAATTATTGAATTTCAATGCCAATATACGATCTTGGGAAAAGGAATTGGAAAACGCTAACCCCCCGTAACAAATCGCGTACAAAGTTCTGGAATTTTAGAAATTTTTAATAATTTTTATACAGGTTGGTTGAAAAGTTCCTGCGCACTGCTAGCTCCAAACTTTTATTTTTCTCAAGTTGGTATAACTGTCCTGAGAACACATGCAAAGTTGAAAGTCATTCTGTCAATTCTCTCTTTGTTTACAAGCCATTTGAAGTTGACGTGTCATTGATTTATTTTAATACGGAAAAAATTGAATATCGTGCAGTCATTAGATTCTTTGTTTCGAAGGGTTTAAAACCAAAGGAAATTTATGAACAATTGTTAGAAGTGTATAAGGAGTCCTCACCTTCAAAACGCACCATTGAATTTTAGGCTGGTGAATTTAAACGTGGTCGTAGCAGCCTTGAAGACGATCCACGCGAAGGACGACCAAAAACTGCAACACCAGCAGAAATCATTGAGCAGGTACATAATATGGTTAGTGAAGATTCAAGTTTGATTAAGCGTGAAATTGCTAATGCCATAGGCATCTCAGACGAACGAGTACTCCATATTTTACATGAAGAATTACGTATGAAAAAACTGTTTGGAAAGTTAGTGCCGCACACATTAACAATTCAACAAAAAATGGACCGAAAACAAATTTCTAAGCGTAATTTGGAGCGTTTTAAGCCGAATAAACCGACTTCTTGCGTCGTTTTATAACTATGGATGAGACTTGGATCTACCACCATGATCCTAAATTGAAACAAGAACGTTTACAGTGGACTGGTTGTTCAGCTCCAAAGCAGGTGAAGTCACAACGATCAGTAAAGAAGGTCATGGCATTAGTTTTTTGGGATGCAACAGGAATTTTGTTGATTAATTATCTTCAGAAAGGCAAAACAATCAACTCTGAATATTATTGCAGCCTTTTGGATCCGCTGGATGAAAAAGTTCGTGAGAAATGACCTGGTTTAAAGAAGAAGAAAATCATTTTTCATCAAGACAATGCACCTGCTCACAAAAGTGTTTTGACGATGGCTAAATTCAAAAAATTAAAGTACGAATTGCTTGAACATCCACCGTATTCACCAGATTTGGCTTCCAGTGCCTACTATCTCTTCAGAAATGTCAAACAATTCCTTCGTGGAAAGCATTTTTCGTCGAATGAAGAGGCAATTGCAGCCGTAGACGGTTATTTTGCAGAGCTTCCGGAAAACCATTATAAGGATGGGATAAAATTATTGGAAGATCATTGGAACAAGTGTATTGAGCTTCTAGGAGATTATATTGAATAAAAAAATATATTTCGTAACAAAAACAGTATTCTTTCATTTCGAGCGCAGGAACTTTTCAACCAACCTGTATATATGTAAATTTTTTTCTTTTTAAGCTGATAACTAATGATTTTAAAAATATATTTCAACGATCTCTGAATTTTTGACACTCAAAATTATACTCTGTGCGGTGTCAGCATTGAAACACGAAAATTCAGAATTTAAAGGACACCTTAACCTACCTCCACTAATACCACTATCTAAACTTATCAGACAATATTTCTGATAGTAATGTTAACTAAAATATTAACATTTTATGGAGTACATGTACTTAAATGCAATTAGTTTAAATTCTATTCAGTCTATCGGTACAAATCAATAGTCAAACAGCAATATGGCGCAAGTTAGACCATTAAATGAAGATTTACAAAAAGCAGCCATTGAACAATTGGGTGAAGTACCTTCACGTATACCCGAGGATTTGGAAGCTTTAAAGACATGGATAAAACAACAACCTCATTTGAAAGCCAATATAAATGATCAATTTTTGTTGGCATTCTTAAGGGGCTGTAAATACAGTATGGAAAAGACTAAATCGAAAATTGATAAATTTTTTACATTAAAAAGTAAATTTCCTGATATGTTTAATCCAACCAATGTTGATGATCCGAAATTTAGAGAAATATTTCGTTTGGGGTAAGTTTTTGCATATATTCAAAATGAATTAAGTTAAGTTTTTGTATAAAATTTAAAATTAAGAACTATTTTTTACCTAAAATTTTTATTTTTTAACCATAGAAACTTGTTCGGGTTTCACTTGAAAAAAACCGTTATACTCCAATTAAAAAAAACGATTTTCTCGTGACAAAATAACATTTTGTCCTTCTTATAAAATAAAAATTTTGAAACTGCATTTACTTTATACTCGAAATCTAGATTAGGGTTGTGAGATAAAGTTTATTTAAAAATCCCACATAAATATTACGTATATTACATGCGTGTTATCAGTTTATAGTGAATTTTTTTTTATTAAATCTTCATTTACATAACCGAGCCATTAGGGCCTTATGTGCTTAATTAAAGCTACTATCTTAATAACAAACGTTCCTGTGCGCCAAGGTGTTAACAGGAACATTCACTAAAAACTGACAGCACCCATGTAAAAGCAAGTAAGAAAAACGTTAATAATTCTACGTGTTAACTCTTAACGTGAACAAACGACAAATTTATATGAGATTTACGAACATAATATACCGCATAAACACCCTGACACCGCATAAACAGCCTGAGAGAATTATCTTTATGACATTAATTAATTGTTTCATTAAAGTTTCATTAGAATTAAGCAAATTAAGCTTTTTATTATTGTAAATTAATCAAATTTTTCTAAAAAAAGTACTGAAAAATAAATTTTTTATTTATTGTATATGAAAAGAAAAAAAATTATATTTAATCAATAACTTTCATATTGTTAAAAAATATCGAATTAAAAAATGAACTTTTTCACTTGTGCAGGATGTGGATTTATTTGCCAACACCTCTTTACGAAAATGGTCCTCGCATTGGTATAATGCGTCAGGGGTTATATCCGGCCGATAAATATACTATCGATGATATAATGAGAGTAGCCTGTGCTTTACAAGAAATTGTATTGCTAGATGATGATTATGCCAATGTTAATGGTGTTGTATTTATTGGTGATATGGAAAAAGCCACAATGGCTCATTTTCTACAAATGACACCAACTATTATGAAGAAAATGGCTGTATTCTCTGAGGAAGCCATACCTTTAAGACCCAAAGCTTCACATTTTATTAACACACCCACAGGCTTTGAACCAGTTTTCAATTTGTTTAAACCCATGATGTCCGAAAAACAACAGAAAAGGGTACGAAAGAAATATTTTTTTTAATTTTATCTTCAATCTATAACAATTGTTTCTATTTTTAGATGTTTGTACATGGCAGTAAAATGGAATTGTTAACCAAAGAAATACCTTTGAAATATTTACCCAAAGATTATGGTGGTGAAAATGGTTCTATTGAAGAATTCCTAGCGGAATGGGAAATTAAATTAGATCTTTATCGTGATTATTTTAAAAAGAACGCAGAATATGGTACTGACGAAAAATTGCGTCCCGGCAAAGCTATCGATTTTGATAGTATGTTTGGTACTGATGGATCTTTTAGAAAATTAAATGTTGATTAGTACATATAGTTTTAGTTTATTATTATTTATAGACTTTTTTTTAACAAAATTGATTAATTTTTGATACAAAGTACAAAGTAAATTGACTTAATCTTTTTTATAAAAAACTACAAAAATAAGAGTTTGTCGCCGACAGGTCGATGGAGGGATTTACCTCAAAATTGGCATACTTCATCTCTAGGATGTATTTAACAAGCCCTTGAAGTGCAGAATACATTTTCTTCTTAAATTTATTTAAGAAAATTTTTTAAAAATCGAAAATGTAGTTTTGAAAAATATGCCAAAAAATGTATGCGTTTTTTGACTTATTGCGCGACAGGTTAACAGACAGGTAATAAAACAATATTTCATACCTGAGTTTTTATAAGTATAGAAAGCAAAAAATAATTATGGCTTTAATCAATTTCTGAAAGTTTAAAAAAGTGCCATCAAATTTCATGACCTAGTGTTTTTTGGCATAAAATTGGTCTGGGGCATTTGCTATTTCTTGGCGAGTTCTTAACGGATTATGAAATTTTTAAGCTTTTTGAAAAGATAATTTTATACTGAAATCGATTCATAACACAAGTGGTTGAAAAAAATTAAAATATTGAATCTGCCTTTGCCTCGACTTTCCTTTATCCGATTGCCCCCAAACTTCATATGTATTTATTAGTTTTATACAGAAAGGAAACAAATTGGACCCCGATACTCTTCAAATTCTCTCTTTAAAATGTTGCCATATAACCATGGACTCTCTTAATGTACATAAGATGCGATTATGAATGAAAGAACCTTCCTTGTCCTATTTATTATAAATTAAATCTATATTCACTTAAATGCGAAATATGAAATGAAAATTTGTTAAAGTAAAATATGCAAAAAATATTCAAGAACAAATCGATGTCATTTTCTGGCATATATATTTGGTCAAAATGCATGCATTTGCATGAAAGTCGCATGCATTTGGTTGAAAGTCGCTGCCCTGTTTATCATACTTGGAAATTTTTTAATAGCATTTAAATTTAAAACTAGTAGAAAATGACTTGAGCATTTGTTCGGTCATACATATTTCTTTAACGAACGTCATAAAATGGAAGGAATATAATAGTGTTTCAATTCGGAACGATATGGAATTGAACAGGGAACGAGTGGAACTGAAACATTAAATATGGGGAATGAACAAGAATGAAATGGGGTACAAGTGGAACTGGACTAATAAGCATACGAAACTTAACACGGAATAGATCGATCATTTTTTTCTACTACAGCGATTTTTCTCCTTTTTTAGAAAGCTTTTCTGTTAATTGTAATTATTTTTTTATTTGACAAATAATTAATTTCGATAGAATTTAAAACCATTGCTATTGATCAACAAAATAAACCCTTAATAAAAATAATACCACTACAATATAAATGTTATGCTAATAAAATCATCACTAAGTAAATAAGTCCCATGTATTTTTTTTATGTATCAACACTCAGGGGTTGCCCCCTATGAATGCAGTGCATTGTGTTGATGTCAGGAAAATAGGTCATGAGGAGGAGGAAAGAGGTAATAGTGTTTTTTAATATTAGACGAATTTCGCTATATTACAATTGTCAGGGAAGACCTCTGCGGGGAGTTTATTCCACATACGAATGGTCCGACTTATGAACGATTTTTCCCTGTAATGTTTTGTGCGGTTCACTGGACAATCGACCACAAAGGGATGGGCTCTACTAGACAAGCGAGTATTCCGCACGAAAACCCGGGCCCGAGGGATAAGATCACTTATCTCAGCAGAGCATATCCCATGGTAGTATCGCTAGAACAGTGTCCCACAGCCTAAATTGACAAGCGCCGAAGCCCTTCTTTGAACACGGTCCAAAAGTTTCAAAATAGACCTTAAAGCACCGGCCCATATATGGGAATTATACTCCAATTTCGGCCGGATATAGGTGGTATAGATAGTAAGAAGATCGCGTGTGGTGAAGTACTTCTTGCACCGTTTTAAAAAACCTAAGCACTTGAATGCTTCTTTCGACACTTCAAACATGTGTTTATTCCAACGGATATCACACTGAATTTTCATTCCCAGAGTTTCTGATCCCTCAATATCGATATTCTTCAATTGGACAAATGACGCTGAAGACTCCACAACCCTATGAGTCATCATACAACATTGGATCTTATGTGCATGAAAATCCACCCTATTAGTACGACCCCACTCTGAAACTATCATTCATCTAAGAGGCTTGGCCTGCGATCGAAGGAATAAATGACAAATGTTACTGTTATCAGCAAAAGAGTAGATAGGTTTGAAAGTTAAACCAAGAAGGTCATTAAGAAAGACCAAAAAAAAGAGAGAAGGAGAAAAAACGGTACCCGTGAATTTAACTGAAACTCGTCGGATGAGATCCCCTCTGTTACAACACGAATGTTATAGAGCGATCTCTGAGGAAGCTCGAAATAAATCGAGAGAAATCATTACCGAAACCAAAAGCAATTAGTTTCGATAAAAGTGCGACGTGCCATACACGGTCGAACGCTTTGGAAATAATTATAGCAATCACCTTGTTTTCACCGAACCGGTCCCATGTATGATACAAATAAACGGTCGAATTTATTTTAAAAAAAATGTATATTTATCTTATCGCAATTTCGTACTTAGCAAAGTCTAAACTATACAATGTAGTATTAACACCTCAATTCGAATTTAATATTTAGCAAATGCATATTGCCTTTTAACACTGTTGGGAGTTAATACCAACGAGTTATAATAATAAATATCATAATATAAATAAATATCATTCAAAAGATGGCCAATATTCGAGCTTTACCTGAAGATTTACAAAAAATTGCCTGTGACGAATTAAATGAAGTACCAGAACAAATAGAACAAGATCTTATAGATTTTAAAGAATGGATTAAAAAACAATCACATTTAAAAGCTAGAACTGATGATCAATTTTTAATAAGTTTTCTAAGAGGTTGTAAATATAGTATGGAAAAGGCTAAATCAAAAATTGATAAGTACTATACATTGAAAACAAAATATCCCGATTTTTATACCCTACAAAATATAGATGATCCAAAATTTATTGATTTAACTAATCTAGGGTAAGTTATGAAAGAATAATAAAAATATTAGTTAACAGTAGGTATCTAATTAGTATTTGCCTTTCATTTGTAGTATCGGACTTCACTTACCTAAGCCGCTTAATGGCAATGGTCCTCGTATTCAATATATACGCGCTGCACATTATCCCACCAGTAAATACAACTTTTCGGATGTTATGTGTCTGGCCAATTCATATCAGGAAATTTGTATGCGTGAAGATGATTATTGTGTTATTAGTGGTTATATACAAATTTTAGATATGTCCGAGTTAAGTGCTTCACATATGTTACAAATAACACCGACAGTTGTTAAGAAAATGTCCACCTTTGCTGAAGATGCTGTGCCATTGCGTCAGAGAGCCATACATATTATTAATACACCGGCAGCTTTTGATAAAATATTTAATATTCTTAAACCATTAATGCCAATTAAGCAACAACAAAGAGTAAGTTTATACACTCTAGAAAAAAAATTAGAAAAAATTGATTTGTTGAAATCATTTAAACTTTTGCTAGTCTGAAAATTATGGTGAGTCGAAATCCATCCATTTCGAATCGAGTTTAATGCATTTCGTGCGGCAAAAAAGTTTTAACTGTATAATAATACCTGCATTTAATATCATACAGACAATTTCAGCTTATACGCTGTTTTGTAAAGCGGTGGATTTTTAACTACTTTCAAAATCTTCCCGATGAAGAAAAAAATAATATACATACTTGGCTCAATTTTATCATAATTTTCTGATATCAAATCTGTTTTCTAAATATTGCTAGGATCCTTTGGAATCAAATGGAAAAATGGATAGTTGTATTTAAGAAAGAATTTGTTTATTTGTATTTGATATTTACCAAATTACTTTTAATAATTTTCAGTTGTTCGTTCATGGCAATAAATGGGAGTCATTATATGAATATGTACCACAAAAATATTTACCCATAGAATTGGGTGGTGAAAATGGTTCCATTGAAGAGATAACCAGACAACAAAGTAAAAATTTTATTAATCTTCGTGACTATTTTATAGAAGATATCAAATATAGAGTTGATGAAAAAAAGAGAGTTGAAAAAACTATAGACTATGATCAGATTTTTGGAATCGAAGGATCATTCCGTAAATTAAATGTAGATTAATAAAAACAATACAATAAAATTATGTAAAAAAGTAAATTATACATATATATTTCATTAATATAAAATGATTACATATTTAAAATAAAATATGAAAACTTATGAATTCTTTTGGGCCAACTTAACAATAACACTCTTAACTTCAGTATAGTTTTGCAAAGCATATTCACCATTTTCACGGCCATGACCCGACATTTTATAGCCACCAAAGGGCACCTGGGCACTAAGGTTATTGTAAGTATTAACCCAAACGGTACCAGCTCTTAAACCCTGTACAATATAATTGACCTTATCAATATCCTTGGAGAAGACAGCAGCTGCCAAACCATATTCAGAATTATTAGCTCTTTCAATAACTTCATCCAACTTTTTGAAACGTATAATCTGTTGAACAGGACCAAAAATTTCTTCACGAGCAATAGTCATATCATCCTTGACATCAGCAAAGACGGTGGGTTCTACAAAGTAACCGGGCATACCTTGAGGACGACTACCACCAGCAACTAACTTGGCACCTTGTTGTTTACCACTGTCAATCATACCCAAAATCTTTTTCATTTGTTCTTCATTTACTTGGGGTCCTTGTTCCACATTTAAATCGAAAGGATTACCGATAGTACGTTTCTTTGCTCTCTCAGCACTACGTTCGACAAATTCATCATAGATTTTATCTTCGACAAAAGTACGTGAACCAGCACAACAACATTGACCCATGTTAAAGAATAAACCAAAATGTGATGTCTCTACAGCATAATCCATATCGGAGTCAGACAACACGATATTGGGACTTTTACCACCCAATTCCAAAGTAACACGTTTCAAATTAGTATTGCCCGATGATTGTTGTATCAATTTACCAACTTCAGTGGAACCAGTGAAGGCCACCTTATCGACGTCCAAATGATTGGCTAAAGCAGCACCAGCGTCACCAAAACCAGGCAATACATTTACAACACCTTCCGGGAAACCAGCTTCCTTAACCAATTGGGCAATATACAGAGCAGTCAAACTAGTTTGTTCGGCGGGTTTTAAAATAACAACGTTGCCGGTGGCCAAGGCGGGTCCCAATTTCCAGGCCATCATTAAGATTGGAAAATTCCAGGGAATAATTTGAGCACATACACCCACGGGTTCATGACGGGTATAAGCAAAGAAATCACCATCCATGGCAATAGTTTTACCATGATTCTTATCAGCCCAGCCAGCAAAGTAGCGTAAATTTTTAATGGACATCGGTAAGTCTACATTATAAGACATGGCATAAGGTTTGCCATTGTCTAAAGTTTCCAAACTCTGAGGATACATAAAAAAATTATCCTATCTGTACTTTTTATATTGAATAAGGAAAAATAAAACGTACCGCCAAATAAACACTATCACGTTCCAGAAGATCAGCTAAACGATTTAATAAAACCCCACGTTGAGAAGCATCCATGCGACGCCAGGGTGAGCCCAATCTATGTATTTCATTTTACAAAGTTATATAAATAATAAAATTTCTTTTTACATTGTTGTTTAAATAAAATCATCTTACGTAAATGCATTTCTGGCTGCCTTAACTGCTAAGTCTACATCTTCTTTGCCAGCACATTGAATTTCGGCTATAGACTTTTCGTTAGTAGGATTAATGGTTTCAAATGTTTTGCCCGATTTACTTTTATGCCATTCATTGTTAATAAAAAGCTAAGAAGTATTACATATTAATAAAGTTTTTTCACTCACTTCATAAAAAAAAATTTGTTTTCAATTATTTTTATCTCTAAAGCCTTGAATACATTTCACATCTCTGGATTTTAGAACTAATTACCTTATTATATAATATTCTCGTATTATGTATCGTTTGAAAAAGTTTTAAATTTTTTTGAAATAAATTTAAACACTTAAAGCCCAATAAAACTAAAAAATATTTTTAAGAATTTCTTATTGAAATTTAATGAAATTATGAACTTTTTCATTTAATTCATCCGACCGCAGCATAGTTAAAGCTCGCAAATGTAATTCTAATAGAGAAAATTGTTGTCTAAATTAAAAAGTTTATGTATTGAATTGAAAACATTACTGATTTGGATAACTTGAACTATATTAAAAAATTTAAGATTCTTTAAACTTTTTGCTACAACAACGATCCTAAGGGTTTTACTGATTCCACGTAATAACTTTCAGATTACGAGAATTCATATATTATGTATAGAATCATCATTACATTCTGATTCATTTTGCTATAGAAATTAATATAAAATTGAAACATTTAAATAAAAAAAAACTTTAATTATAGCAACTCGTACATATACCTCGAATCCCATAATTTGGAAATTGTAATTATCTGTTGCATCCCTGGTGAAAACTTTTACTGAAAACTTGTTTGGATTGATTTTATTTAACATTTTGTAAACAATTACTGACGCTGATTTGAAACAAATTTTGTAGATTATTTTCAGTACAAATATTGCTTATTTGCTATTAATCTTTAAATAATAATTGATAAAACAAAATATTCTACGCTATCTCTACAAACATTGAGTAAAATGTTTCCATGTTAGAATACAGGGGGTGAATATTTTGACACAAGATTTAAAATCTTGAATTGACCAAAAAGAATTCCTTAAAAGAAAAACGCACAACGATTTTTTATAAAAATATTTTTGTTTCAAAATGCAAATTAAGTAATACAACAACAACTGTTGTCTTTTGAACTCCTTATGGAAAACAAAAACTTAAAACTCTCATATCTCCTAAATAAATAAAATTTTAAATTGTCATTTAGAATTTGTTTAAATGTTAATATGAAAAAGACGGAAAAAGTTGTTAAAATCAGCGATAACTTTTTTACTAGACACCCAAATATAAGAAGCGCCGTATCTGTTAAATTAGTCCTACAATTTTTATAAATAAGTTTTATTTGAATGAGGTAGGGAATAAGGTGCTTTAAAACCTTAAATGTACTATCGAGGAATTTCGCAATTTCTACTTTTTTGACAGATATCAGAAAAATAATATTAACGAATTTTTATATATGACTTTAATTTATACTACAATATTTTATGTTTTGAAAAACACCGGAATAGTTTAAAAATTTATATTCAAGTAATATTCCTTATCGAGCTAAAGATCCTTTATTTATAAAAAATTTAATTATAAATATTTATTTATCCCAATATTTCGTCACCCAATGTGATGAAAGTTTTAGGCGTTTATACCAACTTCTATTGATTTTGAAAACGGCAGTTTTGTTATTGTACTGGTTTACGACATAAAGATCAGTCCTTACTTCGTTCATAGTATGTGCTTACATTTTGTGAAGTATTTTTATTTTTTTTATTTTTGCTCAATTCAGGATTGAAAACCATGTGTTTCATAGCAACGCCCTGTATCTCACTGGTATCAGCCAGCAGCGATATAATTAAAATTACCTACTGCGTGCCGGTACTGTATAGGAAAATAAAGTTGTTGCCGGCTTTTGGTTGCAAAAAAAAACTATATGTATGAAACTCACACACCTAAAATCTACAAACTAAATTGCAAGGGTTCAACAAAACAAAAAACCAGAGTGATTTTTGTATTTCAAGGTCATGAAAAAACAGAATATTTCTGTTTTTTGCAATAAAAATTTATATTCATTGTTTTTGGAATTATACAACATCTACTTACCCCGGTATAAAGAATTTCTGGATTTGATTTTGGTTCTGGCATGGAGGCATAATTTGCAGTAGCTGTTGAACATTGTAAATTATTTGCCAAAATTCTACCGGAACTCTTTAAAATATTTGTATTTTTTAATAAACGCAACATTTTAATTGTTGTTAAATAACTTTCAACTAAATCGTATAGAAATATTTGCAAACAATATGTTGCCAAACGTCTGCCGAACAACTAATATTTTTGATACACCCAAAAAGAGAACGTCAGAAATTAAAATCTCAGAACATATGTTTGAGTGTAGTATAATTTGACAGCCATAAAAAGCTTTTTTTTAAAAAAAGCTCATGGCAAACGTGTCAAATACAAAACTGTTAACAGTTTTTTTTTTTTGTTTTAATTTAATCATTTAAGGACCAACGGTGACTGAGTGTAACACTGAATTAACTTGTAAAGTGAGCGCCCCGGTAGGCAAGTTGGTAGAGTGCTTACTTATGAGCGTGGGTTGGATTACCACTAGAGGCTTTGGTCTGCTTACGCTACAACGAGCCGATAGCTTTTTTGCTTGTTTTCGGTTAGGGTATAAGGATACGATTTTTTATTATATGACTAAAATAAATAATTTACCTTTTGGGTAGAGTTCGTTAAAATGAGAGTAGGCACAAAACATGACAAAATTACCCAAAAACCCGCTTTTCTAGCCCAAGAATTTAAATTTATCATAAGCTTATTAGTTTGACCCACTGACGATTTAAAAAAAAAATGGAGTTAGCAATGGATTATGTAGTTATAACGCCTGGGCCATTTTTCTTCGAAAACGAGCACGGAGACGCCGTTACCGTCAACGGTGATCGTTACCCTGCCATGCTCAACGAATTTTTGTTTCCGAAAATTCAAGAGGTTTCAACAAGAATTCAAATGTATCATCAACTTATTATTAGTTTGGCCCACTGACCATTTTTAAAAAAATGGAGTTAGCAATGGATTATGTAGTTATAACCCTTGGGCCATTTTTCCTCAAAAATGAGCAAGGAGCCGCCGTTGCCGTCAACGATGAGCGTTACCCTGCCATGCTCAACGAATTTTTGTTTCCAAAAATTGAAGAGGTTTCAACAAGACGGGACCACGTCTCACACAGCTTAAGTAACTATCGATATTTTACGCATTGTTTTTAAAAATCGAATAATCAGCCGAAATTGTGATGTCCGCCTCGGAGCTTTGATTTGAGCCGTTTGGATTGTTTTCTGTGGGGAGCCATTATGGACAAATGTTACGCAAACCATCCAGAGACAATTGAAGCGTTGAAACATGAAATCGAAGTTGCCATTGATTCGAGCCGAAACAATCGAAAATGTACTTAAAAATTGGGTTGATCGGATGAGGTACTGCCGAGCCACGACTGGTAGTCATATCAATAAAATTGTGTTCCATTCTTAAATTTCAAAACTTAACATTTCCAATAAAATAAGAAATTTAAAAAATAATTAGTACTTTTAAATGGCCCACCTTGTACCTGCCAAATTTCCATACGAAAATTAAAATATTTATGGTTTTCTTGATAATGACTTTTTGGCATTTGGGTCAAACCAATAATAAGCTGGCGGTATGGCAATAACAAAAACAAACTCTAAGCATGGCATTGTCAATTTTGTATGGGAACGACATAAGCAAACGTTAATAGCGTGCAGCACAATTCAAATTTAGTATTTTTTGTTCTAAAATGTGGTTAAAAAATTGAAAGTAACCGTTAAAATTATTGTATTTTTGTTTTTGTTTTGCCTTTATGATAAAATAAAGAAATAAAAATTTATAATTTTCAATTTTTTTTTATTTTTTTTACTTAAATTATTTTTACAAACATTTTTGACATATAGTACATATATTGTTAAAGCTTCGACTGGGGCGAAGGTAACTCTCTTTCTTTATTAACGACATTTTTATTTGTTATTTTTATAATATTAGTCCACATTTAATTTACGAAAAGATCCTTCCATACCGAAGAGATTTTCAAAATCAATAGGTTTACCAGAGGGTCAATTCTTGTTCTGTGAAACTGTGAAATGAAAAGTTTTTTTACGTTTTCATAGTACTTTTGATTCGCGTTCTGTGATAAAATGTAAAGAAATGTCAAAATATTTTCATATGAAAAAAAAGGGGAACGAAACAAAATTTTTTCATCGTTTCACAACAATGGCGATTCTTGTTTTGTGAAACAGTGCAATTAACTGTCAAAATCTTTTCATTTGAAAAGATTTTTTACACAAATTATTAAATAGTGAAAACCATGGAGAAAATAACAAGAGGAAAGCGCGCCAGTGAAAACCAAAAAGAATTTTTAATTAATTTTTTAGAGGAAAATGTTGACGTTGCAAACGATAAGTATGAAGTTTTATTAATAATTATAAATAAACTTTTGTTAATAACGAATTTCTAGGTTTGTGACCGCAGATGGTGCCAAATATAGAGATGAAAAGTGGAGGGAAGTAGCAGCGACCCTTTATTCTCTAGGTGGCACCCAAAAGGATGGTGCAAAATGGAGGAAGTATTGGAATGATTTAAGGTATGTGTATTTATTTTGGTTGATGTACATTGTATATATTTTTATGATATATATGTATTGCTTTCTTTTCCAATGATAGACTTCATACGCGCACCAAATATAGTGCAATAAAGCAAGCCGAACAAAGAAGCGGCATAAATGGTTTGAGCCGGGTAAAATCACTATCACCCCTGGAAGAACGTATAATTAAAATAACGACTGTTGAAGCAGTCGACGGCGATGATACGCCGGAAGTTGGGTTTGAACCAAACTCGACATTGGATTGTTCCAATGTACTTTTAGTTCAAAGTCTCGATGACTATCTTGAACAGTCGCTAGAAGTAACTGTGGGAGACTGTGAACATAGTTGTAATGCAGCAGGAAGTACAGCAGCAGATATTGCAACCACTTCAAGCATAATCACGGGTGGTAATATCCCAGGTTCAACAACAATAAGAGGTATTGCGGCAACCCGATCAAAAAGACAAAAAAGAAGAGCACAGCCGGAAACACCGCAATTTGAAAAATTTTTTTTAATTGAAGAAAGGAAGATTGGTGAATTGGAAATGGCCAACAATCTAAAACGCGAACAAATCGCAGTTCTAAGAGAGCAGTTAGAAGCAACCAAAACACAAACAGAGGCAATAAAAGCCGATACCCAGGCTAAAGAAAGTATTGTTGCAAAGCTACAAGAAATATTTGAAATTTTGGATAAAACTAACTAAATTATAGTATGTATATTAGGGAAATTCTTATCCAATAAGTTTATTTATTCAAGTTCAGACGCAAAATAACAATATAGATAAAAACATATATACGTACGAAAAATCAGCTCCAAATTTAAATCCAAGGTACATACTTACTACTTTAATTTATTTTTTCCCAAAATTTATGGGAATAAATTTACTTTTTTAAAAATTTTTAATGCTTAGTCTATCGCGATTTTAAATTCATTTTTGCTGGATCAGAGAGGAAACTCCAGGCTTTTCAAAATTTCAACAGAGGTGAAGCATTAGAAATTTAAAAAAAAAATTAGTATGTATGTTCCCATACATTTTGTATGAAAAAAATTAAATTGAAATAGTAAGTATGTACTTGGGATTTAAATTATGAGCTGATATTTGGTGTTTATATGTTTTTATATACATCTATATTGATATTTTGCATGTGCACATAAAGAAAATAAACTTTTTTCTGAAATGTATGACATATGTACCTTAACATTTTTATAGTCGTTTTTTTTTTTGTTAATTTAGAATAGTTCTTATTTTTATTAGTATGTATTTAAAAGTATCTGAATAATGAATTTAATTTATAAACCAAAATGTGATAATGAACATAATGTTAACTATAAGAAGACTGGAAAACATTTAATGAAATAAAATCTAAAATAAAATGTGTTTTAAAAATTCATATTTGTATATTATTAGTAAAAGCGTCCAGAACAATTTGCGAACGTTGCCTTTTTGCAATATTTAATATATTAGAAGTAGAAACATTCGAGGTGCTACCATACTCTTCTGTTTCCTCAGAATCCTCTAAATAAATTTCTTGGTACGGCACTTTTCTACGAATTAAATAGTTGTGTAGAACCAAGCAAGCGTTGATAATAAGCCCTGCTTTTGGTGGGCTGTAGAAAAGAGCTCTTTCCTTTGACAAGCACCGAAACCTACTTTTCAGTATGCCAATGCATCTTTCCACAAGAGCTCTAGTTGACTTGTGTGCTATGTTGTAGCGCTCTTCAGGTGCAGTAGACGTTGCAGAAATTGGTGTCATCAGCCAAGGCTATTTTAAAATTAAAAATTATAATTATCTATTAAATTAAGAAAAATAAAAATTATTACCTGCAATGGATAGCCACTATCGCCTAGAAGCCAAAAATTTCGTTCACCTCCATCATAAAGTTCCTCCAAAGTTCTGCAAGCTCGGGAGCGACGCCATACATAAGAATCATGGGCCGTACCTCCAAATTGAGCATTAGCGGCTAGAATAATGTGATCCGCATCGCAAATTAACATCACATTTTTGGAATGCCCACCCTTTCGGCAATAGTAAACGTGCTCTATTTCATGCTTTGGAGCTGATATTTTAATATGCGTTCCGTCTATTAGGCCTATTACTCCAGGAAATTGGTATTTTTCCATAAATTTTATTTTCAGTGCTGGGAACTCTTCGCGCTTGGGAAACTTTATATGCTTATGTGCTATTTTATTTAACGCGGTAGCAACCACTTGCACACATCTACTTACAGACGTTTGAGACAAAGCTGATAAACTATCTTGCCCCACACTTCGTTGAAAGCTTCCAGTTGCAAAAAAACGCAGAGCACTTAATACTGTAACATTACTTGAAATAGCGTGTTTGCGACTTGAGTTTGGCAAAAATGGTATTAATTCTTCTATTAATTCCAAGCACAATGCTTTAGGAAAGCGATATAAATCCATGAAATGCTCGTCAGTTGTCATCTCGAATGGATTTTGGCCATCGCGAAGTGTGCGTCTCATCACCCTTAAAAAATTTCTATAAAATATTAAATAATATTTAGTGCAATAAGAAGTTGTCAATAGCATATTCTTACCTTTGTTCAACCCGATTTATTTGGGATAATTCAAATAAAATTATTAATCCCGACATATTTTGTTTATTCTTTTTTATAGTTTGACGTTTGTTTACAAATTTTCTTAGCATAGTTGCAAAAGTTTCATAGCACCATATGGAATGAAACACTTTTTTCACAATATCAACGAGAATCAGAAAATGAGTATTTGTGAAAAAGTAAAGTGAAAAGTACTTATGAAAACTAAAATGAAAAGTTTTTTTTCACTTCACATTATCACAGAACGAGAATTGACCCTCAGGTCTTAAACTTTCATCAGTCCCATATTGGCCTTCTTCTTCTTCTTTAAAATAATCACGATATTCCATAAATTTATTTTCATAGTCAGCAATTAACTCTGGTATTGAACCATTTTCACCACCATATTCTTTCGGTAAATATTTTAAAGGAACTTGTTCATACATTTTCTCATAGTTTGTACCATAAATAACGCTCTAAAAGAAATAATTATTTTTTCACACAATTTTCGTCTAAAATTTGTTATAACTGGGGCAAGGAAGTTCATGCAATCGGGTTTTATGTACATAAAATATTTATTAAGAATTGAAAAAATATGCATTTAGTATTTAAAAATATGCATTTTAAGTAAAAAATATGCATTATTTTTGGTTTTTTCAACGTTTTTAATATTATTAATTTAATTATTTTTTTTTTAATATTGAAAATTACCGTTGATCATTGTTAGAAAGCTGGTAATTGTAATCTTAGTGATAAAACAAAATAAAAAATATATGTATAAACTATTTAAAAATAAAAAATTATTTTTTTATAAACGATGCATACAGTGTAAAACACAGTTTTTAGTAAAATATCAAAAAATATACCTAAATTTAGGAATTTTTAGCAAAAATATGCATTTATGCAATAGCAAACATTTATAGCAAAATGCATTTATAGAAAAATGTGCATAAAAATATGCTAAAATATTTATTATATATTTAAAAATTTTTAACAAAATAGATATTTTTTCAAAGTAAAATTTGACAAATTTGACCAATAATTTTAAAAAGTTCTACAGTTTGAAATAAATGTTTTTAAATCGCAATGACATTATATTTCGCTTTTTTGCAACAGTGACAGGGAAAGCGTTATATAGAGATTTAAGGTTAATTCACAATGCTGCAGAAATCTGCATTACAGATTGGTATAAATATTTTAGTGAGAAGGAGAAATGAAACAAAACCCAATCCAGCATTGTGAATAAACATTTAAGGTCCATTCACAGTTATGGAGTACTCCATTCAGTAGAGTGGATTTTGTTTCTTTCTCATTCGCTCTTACACATTTTTTGTGTCATGTCATCTCTATTTGACACACACACCTTTCTACAACGTGGATTACTCCAGAGTTCTAAATGAACCTTTACAGTTAGCTTTAAATCGATAATTGTAAAATCGATAATGATAAAACTTACACGTTGAAGTTGTTTTTCTGACATCATAGGTTTTAACAGACTAAAAATCGATTCAAATATAGCTGGAGCATTTATGGCTATTTGACCTTTTTGTCTTATGGGCAAAGCTTCCTCAGAAAATACAGTCATTTTTTTCATAAAACTTGGATTGACTAGAAAAAAGTGCTCCCTTGTCCAATTTGTCAAATCCATAATATTGATATAACCATTTACTACGACATGATCATCCTCCCACATCGAAATTTCACAATTTCCTTGATAAACACTCATAATTTCAATAAAATTATATTTTTTAGGATCAAAAGCGCCACTACGCATAAGCATAATCCGTGCTCCAGTCTCGTTTAGAGGTATCGGCAAAATAACACAAACTCCCAATCCTAAGTATTCTTTAATTGTAGCATCATTCAAACCTTTTAAGGAAAATAAGTCCGGATATTTGGTGCGCAATGCATAAAATTTATCAATTTTTGATTTAGCTTTTTCCAAGCTAAATTTACAGCCACGTAAAAACGCTAGTAAAAATTGATCATCGGTACGAGCTTTGAGATGAGGTTGTTGTTTTATCCAAGTTTTTAATGATTCAATATCAGCTTCAACTCTTGAAGGATCTTCATTAAGTTCTTCTATGGCAACTTTTTGTAAAAATGGCGGTAATGCACGTATTTTAGACATATTTGTATGCAATTTATTTTGTATCTTAATACTTTTACTGCATATTTGCATTTGAATATAAAACTTAAATATTGAAAAACATTTTTTAACCATTTTTATTGGTCTGTTATCGGCACTTTATATAAGATAAGATTATTAGAATTTATTTAACACTCAAAAAAAATATGTACAAATAGAAAAAAATCAATTAGATAGCTTAAAAACTTTTGCACAAGTAAAAATGTAGTTAATATTTAAAAAAAATATATATCTTTTAGTACTTTTCTCTATGTTTCTGTAAGTTTTTAAATTTTTAAGGCTTATTGAAAAAGACACACTTTAGTTCAAAGCAATTACTTCATTGCAAATTATAAAAAAATATTAGTCAAAGAATTTTTTATGGCAGCTTACCTTTTATGAAGCCATAATTACTATTTGTAATTGACCGTAAAGCACTCTAAAAAAATATTAAGTGTCCTACCCATATTACTTTAATTGGAGGGTTGCCACCATATGCATAAAATAGGGTTTCAGAAAAAACCGAAATAGCTGGAATATTGAAAAAATATGTCGCTAAAATGAGGGGTTTTGCTAACTAAAAGTGCCATCCCACTTGTTAGTTTACATATAAAACCAATGCATTTTATATGTAAACTAAAAGTAACAGGTACTAACTAATTAAAACCAATTTGGTTTCTCTTATTGGTACACTCTCTTTGCTAATTTATAATTATAACTGTTGACTACTTAAAACTGTTAAGATTTACACTCATACACTTTTAATTAGAAAACTGAACCCCAAAATGCGCATTATCGTTTTTTGTAAGTTTTTGACTTTCAAATTTAATACAAATTTTTTATCGAAAACTGGAATAAAGAACAATTATATGGATTTTATGATTCAGTTATTACTTAGTATTAGATAGTAAAAACAAAATGACGTTTTAAGACGATTGTATTAAATTGTATATATCACAAGTAACAGCAATCAGCACATGATAACTAAACCCAAATAGTTTACGTTTTTATTGCTAGCAATATACCTACAGTAAATCGTCTAGAAAAAGAGCCCCATACATTTATATAATATAATTAGCGGCTTCGATTTGTATAATATATAATATAATTAGTGATTTCAAGAGCTGCATTCAAAAAGTCGACCTAAGAAAATTTTCCAAGATTTACTTACTTCTTAACCGGTAAGAGAATTCTTAAATACTGTAAACGAAACAACTTTTTTCTACTAAGGTTCTTCAACTATTTAACCCTTTCACCCCTGAGTTTTTTTTTCGAAATCTGATAAAGAGTTTTTTCAACTTTGATGACATACAATTATAAGGCTAATATATAAGATATTTGGCATACATGAATACTCGGAGATCCCTTCCTTTATTCTGGGATATATAATCTCAATAGGCTTTCTCGGTGTCCGAATAAAGCAAAAATAAGCAATAAATTACTTTGATCAATTTACATTATCTCTTTTTATTTATATGAAACACAAAAAACAATCAGAAATTCATAGCTTTCTCAGCACCTGAACTTAATCTGGCATATATATATTTTAAAAATAGACTTTTTCGTTATTTCCAGAGAAACCGATTTCTGATGAATCAGTAACTTTGTCAGAACTTCGCTGATTGAGACTACTGATTCATGGGTTTCATATTTGTGTATCTCGGCTGTATCTTACAAGAGTGTTTTAGATTTAGGTTTATATAGGGGTGCGTTCGTAAATGCAGAAAACTTGCGCATCACTGCGGCAGTTATGCCAATTTATGTTGCTGATGCGTGATCATCTGTTGCAGATGCTTTGCTACTGCCTAACAACTGCACAGTTTACTTTTTAGATGGTTTTGCAAAAGATAAAAATATGTTCACCACCATAAAATTAACAAATATTATTGAAAATTTTGATGGTTAAATGAAAACTTTTTGTTAACTTAAAATAAAAAAAAAGAATTAAAAGAAAGATCAAACGACTTTTGATTATTAAAAAATGAAGACTGATTTCGCAATATTGCATCAGAAACTTTAATGATGCCATAGTTGCAAAAATTTGCGGCAGCACTGTCAATTGTTTGCATAAGAAAAAGTTTGACGTAAATCAGTGCTGTCAAGTGATGCTTTTTTGAACTTTTTACTTTTATTATGCTGCAATGATGCTGCATTTACGAACGTACCCTAGCTTTCATATTTTTATTATTATAAACAATTATTTGAATATTGTATACTACTTAGTAATACATTTTTTTGGCCTTATACTTTTACTTTGGCAGTACTTCCTTAGGGTCCATCCATTGAGAAGGACTTTCACTTCTAGCTTTCGAAAACGTTTTATTTACACAAGCTTTAATTTCAGATATGTAATAATATTTCAAAGCTCCATTCGGTTTTTACGTCATTAAAGTATGACCTAAGAAACATTGCTGAGATATATGATCCCAGTAGGGGCGAAAGGGTTAAATTTTTTGTTTTGATAAATCAATTAAGTCAAATTAGTTACGAAATTCCAAGTTATTTTTAAGTTTTTATAATTTTTTTTTTTTTGTAATTTTTAACGAAACTTTTTAAGAAAATAAAATTTTCGAATTGCAAGCAATTTTCAATTATTATTTTAGAACATAAATACACTCACAAAAAAATTTCTGTAATGTCAACGTGTAGTACAATGAAATTTGTAGAAAAATTAGCTGCCGCTACTAAATTTTAGTAAACTTTTTGTAAAGTGGAATTTAAAATCTGTTTGCTAAAATCAGCAAAAAAAATTTACTAAATATTATTAATATTAGTACAAAATTAAAATTTTTTTTTATCGAACATCAAAATTATTTTTATTTTTTTTTTTTTTTAAATATTTAGACAATATTAAAATTGTAAAAAATAAACGAATTTATCACTTTGTTTTCATTTCTTTTTGAAAAATATTTAGTCAATGTTTTTTTACTTTTAATGACCTTAAATTTTAATTGTTTTTAGGGCTGATTTTAGAACCAAAAAAAAAAAAACTTTTTATTGCTATTTTAAGTAGATGTCCTATTTTTAAACATGAGTTGGTATATTCACTTCCGATCCCTTTTTGTAATCTATGTAACATTTTAAGGCAATGGTAAGTGTAAGTTTTAATTAGAAATAACATTTCCTTCAATATCCACTTTTTAAAATTAGTAAATTTCTTTGCAAATTTTAGCAAATCGGTTTTCAAAAATTTGTAAAATTATTTTTGAAGTAAGCAACAAAAATTTGTAAATATTCTGTAAAAATTCTGTAATTTGTAAAATGTAAATAGCAAAAAGATTTGCTAAAAAATATTTTTTTTTACTAAAAATCAGTACAAAAATAGTAAAGTAGGATTGAAAACCGTTTACAAATTTTTCTACTAACTTTTTTGTCTGAGTGTACATAGCCACGTGTTTGATTGCTAAGAAGCAAAATAAACGTTTTATTAGAAATTTTCATATTCTAAGGTTAAAATAGCTTCTGAATCGGATTTTTGAATCTTTATATGTTTTTCTGTCAGTTTTAACACCGATGTGTTTGAAATGTGTTTGAATTTAATTGAGTGAAAAGTAATTTTTTTATCACTTCGCAAACCATTCGGAATTGGTACTCAACACTAGTAGACCAAATGGGGTCTCTTAAAATTAAATTCCTTATCCGAAGTTACAGCAATATTACTTTATTTTATTGCATTAGAAAATATTTTTAATTTGATTTATCTGCAGTCCGATATTCAAAGTTTTACCTGTACCCATAAAAGCTAATTTCTTTAACCAAATTTATGGCCCCTTACATCATAATTATTATCTAATCAGATATATACATATATATGTGTACTTTGGAATACAAATGTTTTCGAATGTTATAGATGTATTCTGGTACAATTCATTAAGTTGAATGCACTTAAATTTTATTCATTTATTAATAATTAAGAACCAATCTAGACGATGCTACTTTTGCATGTTTTTTATCACAAACAAGACATGCATGCAACAAAAGAAGCATCTCGTGTAAATTTACTCTAAAGTAAATTTTATTGATAAGACAAGGTTAATCTGGCAAATATTGTAAATCCACATATTAAGAGTTTTAAACTCGAAAACTTATGTTAGTTATAATTTTTTAATTCAATATGATTTTGACATTTAACTAACTTTTTTTTTAAATTTTATGCATTAGTTTGTTTTCAATATCTTTAAGTACTTGTTTTTGTTGTGTGTTATTATTTTTAATTCTTTTTGTTACCATTTTCAAGTTATAAAAATATTAAACAACAACAAATTGCTTTAATATTATTATTTTTTTTTATAAAAAGTAACAATCAAGGTACGAGTAGAACAAAAAAAAAAACAAAGATAATAAACTAAAACGTATAGGTTTGTACTGTTTGTTGATAAGTTAATTAACATTAGGACAAAACTTATTTTTCAAATTAAAATTTTTATTGATAGGCCTTAACTCATTATGAAGGCCTTCTAAATTCACGGGCCTCCATAATTTTATAAAAAAAAAAATATTGGCCGAAAAATGTTTACTTTTTTAAGAATATGTTTTTTAAAATTTTATTCATCAAATTTTTTTAACCCTGTTGATCGACTTTGCTAATTTTTAGTACCAAACTAAAAGAAATTACAAAAAGTTGTCCTAAAAATTAAGTATTAAAACTTACTAGAGAGACATTGCTAGATCGTATTCGATCGTGGCGAATATAAATATAAGTGTCACTCTACTAGAATATACATTAATACATATTCATAATTCAAGATTGTATTTTCCCGTACTTGTTCCATCGAATTTGGTGAGGTGTTTACTTGTCAAACGTTTTAGCCCACTTAAAATTCAGTTGTATGCCGGCTTTGTAAGGCGTTTGTTGTTTTAAATAAAATTAAAAAATTGAAATTTTTACGAAATAATAACAAAAACGTGAAAAGAAATAAAACAATAAAATATAATTAACATAAGTGAAAAAGTATGTGAATTATAAATATTTTTTTAGTTCGAAAAATTTAACACCTGTTGGTGATATGAAGTGTTGAATGTGATGTCACTGAAACAAAGTGTTGCCAAGTTAAAAATTTATGGGGGGAAATTTTAACTTGTTGGAGTGAAATTTAAGTTATAAAAAAATTTTTTAATATCAGTTTTTCAAATTCTTTTATTAAAAATACAAATTTGTAAATTTTTCAAAAATTGTTTTTTTTTTTTTTAATAAAAATTTTAGTTTTCACACTGAAAATGTATTTTTATGGGTATTTTTTGTTTGGTATAATAAATCTAAAATAATGATTTTTTAAACAAGCAACTCCTAAAATCGAAAAACGCAACATTTACTTGAGAAATACTTTAGATTATGCTAAGGTGGTTAAAGATAATTTTTGCCGGTATTTAAAAAAAAAAAATAAACATCTGGTCAAATATGTACTTGAAATATGTACTTGAAAAAAAAATTTAGAAATATATAAACAAGTGAAATAATAATAATAATAAAAAAACACAAACTTTCAACGTAAAAATATTTATTTTAAAATTAAAAAAATTCGAAACAAGCTATATTTTTTTTGGCTGCGCAACAACGTTAGCTTAAATGATTTTAATGCTTTTTAAACATATTCCTACCCTTACTGTCAAATTCGTGCAACCCATTTTTTAATTTTTATCGATTCTTTGTGAGTTTTTTTATTAATCTCGGTGAAACTATTTTCCCCATGAATACGCAATTAAAATAGACGATTTTGACAAAAAATCATTTTTGGGTTGCCACATATTGATTTAAAAATCGCAATGTAACAATTTTTTAGTTGCAAATTCGAGGGTGGATCAATAAGTCCGTGACTTTTCAAAGTTCCCTCATAGTTATATGAAATGCAACACTGCTCCCATCAAGTAAGACCTGTTAATAGACTTCTGTCAAATTTTGAGCAAGTTTCGTCATTTACTTTGCTTGGATTTTTCGAGGTCCATAAAATAGGTATTTGTTTGATCAATAATTTCATCGTTGGAGCTAAATCTCTTTCCACCGAGCCAATTCTTTAGGTTTGGAAATAGAAAATAGTCACTGGTGGCTAAATCCGGAGAATAAGGCGAATTATGGGGCAATTCGTAGTATACTTTATGGATTTTTGCCATTGAAACTAAGCTGTCACACGATTCCGTTGGTGGTCGATTGCGAGCAAACGCGGCAGGCATCTTGCGGAAAGCTTTATCATACCCAAGTGATCGTACAAAATTGAAACCACTGAGCCATGTGAGATGCCTATGACTTCCACAATCTATCGCACATTCAATCTCCGATCGGCCAACACTATATCGTGAATTTTTTCAATTGTTTTGGGTGTAGAGACCTCAACTGCGCGTCCAGAACGTTCCGCATTTTCCGTGCTTGTAAGGCCACAACGAAAGTCAGTAAACCACTTTTTTAACCATTGAAATCGATGGTGCAGAGTCCCCATAGTATTTATCAAGCTTTTTCTTGATTTTATTGACGGTTTTTTTTCGCAAAAAATAATGTTTAATGAGCACTCGAAATTCACTTTTTTCCACTTTAAAAAAAAGCCACGAGGTTCTATGTTTTGAACAGCTGTTAAACGCAAAGTAAATGACGGACTCAAAATTTGACAGTAGTGGTACTTGGGAGCAGTATTGCATTTCATATAACTACGAGGGAAGTTTGAAAAGTCGCGGACTTATTGATCCGCCCTTGTATCTCCTTTTAAGGGTGTGTTAGGATAATAATCAGATAAAAAATCGGAAAAAAATATTTAGACACAAGAGCTTGGCATGATTTTTAAATTCTTTAAAAAATGTCTTTATGTTATTAAATTATTAATGCTGAAATTGATTTTCGGAAGATGGAAGACCAATAGAATATATTAGGAAAAGTTCTTTTGTAGTTTTTTCGTTCTAGGTTTGATACATTTTTGAGATTTCTCGCAGTTTGTAATCCTTGCCGTGTTTTGCAACATTTTAGTAAAATTTAAAAATTTTTAAAAATTACGGATTACTGAAGATATACTACTATTTAGTTCTTTATCAACTCTTGTTTTTTATTTCTTTTGTAGACAAAATTCCTATCAAATAGGTGCCAAACTTTTAACCTTTTATATATAAAACACAATCAATACATTATCTCGGTGAATTTTTGTTTTTATTACACATATTAATTTATTTTATTATAGTCAAATGCATAACCATTTTGTAGATTTTTATAACAGTCTAATAAACCAATATACTGATTATTATCATTTCTTTTTTTTTAAAGAAGTTAAGACTTTTATAAAAATACACAAAATTTTTATAAATTTTACTATAAAAATAAATATGTCCATTAGGGTGACAGTATTTTAACTTCTGGGGAATTTCGAGGTGCTGCGGCGGATACTTGGCGCATTCTGATGGAATTTTTCGATTTTTCGAAATAAAAAAATTTTAATTAAGTAAAACACATAATTTTTTAATAAAAAAAAAGTTTCGAGATACGAGTATCTAATTATATAAAAGTTTTAGCTTGACTTTATTTTAGGCTATTTTAGTAATTCATTGAGATTGATTTTTTCGATCGGGATGCGTCGCATGTTAACGTTGTCCTAAATTTTCAGTCTTAATATTTTGAAACAAGTGTCACCAAATTCCACCTAGCAATCCACGGAATTGTACCAAACAATTTTCCCCATACAAATCACTGTCACTATATTAATTATTAATAATAATTTCAGTAGTTTAATTAATAACTGTACAATAATTGATTTAATTTGTTTGTACTTTTTTTTAGATAAGCATGTCAAAAATCCGCCCTTTATCAGAAAAATTATTAAAAAAAGCTAAAGAAGAATTGGGGGAAAATCCAGAACGTATAGATGAAGATATTACCGCTTTACGAGAATGGATTTCAAAACAACCACATTTAAAAGCTCGCACAGATGATCAATTATTAGTGGCATTTTTGCGTGGGTGTAAATTTAGTTTGGAAAAGGCTAAACTTAAAATTGATAGTTTTTATGCTATGCGTAATGCGGTACCAGAATTATATAAAAATCGTTTTGTAGATGATAAAGCTATTGCTCTATTGAGACAAGGGTAAGTTGAACTTAAGAAATGGGACTATATTATCAGAGAGTACGTATTTTCAGAGAGAAATTATGCCTCTCACGGTTTTCTCGATCATAATCATAAAAAACGCAACTAAATATAAACGGTACGGGTTGAGTATCTAAAGGAAGCTTAATAGGATTTTGATTTTATGTATGATTCGTCCTTGGTTTCATAAACTAACGAAAAGTTTGTGGTAAAAAATGTTTAATTATAAGAGCCGGGATACAAACTTAAAGTATGTACTTTGGTACGTTTTATAGTACTTTTCGAAGTACACAAATTTTACAGTACCCTCACAACTGGTACTAAATCAGGTTTTACTAAAAGGCCATTTACACTTTTTAAGGCCCATGAATATTTCAAAACGCTATAATTTTTTCTACAACTGTTTTTAATGTTTCCCCTTTTCATGTTAAACACGTATATATAGGCGAGGTATTGAAATGAGAAGCGGTAAACAGGTGCTAATTTGCACCTTTGTTACGAGTGTCAAATAAAAAATTCAAAGCGCCTTTTTTGTGTAATTTATCAAATAGATAAGAAAATTTTGTTCATCATCATTATAACAAATAATAAAAAAATACATGCTTAAGACTGCAATAAATAGCTGGAATGCAAAACCACGTAACTAAAAAACAAATAAAAAATCATTGTTTTTTACTGATTATTCGCGAAATGAAATTAAATAACAAAATTACACCTAAAAATACCCAAACTTTGACACATTTGAAATTTTATCAAATTTATTTTTAAAGAATGCTTAAAAGATACGTGTTAAACTCTTTCATAGGAAGTTTAAAAATATGTACACACAGAAAAAAATATTTTAAAATCAAGCAGAACCAAAATTAAATTCAACAGTTGAAATCAAATAAATTTAAATATGTTTCTACTTATTTTCAAAATGCAAAAACAATAAATAGTGAGGGTATTCACTCTTGGTAGTAAACTACCCTTGTAGACCTTGTAGAGGTTGTAGATATAGTAAAAGTGCTACCATTTACTACACCACAACAACAAAATGTATAGAACTAAAATTTACTAGGGTGTGGTTAAAATACAAGACCAAAAGGTATAGTAAATACATGTTGTACATTTACAAGACTTAAACAGCTGATCTGCAAATTCTATTTGGTTAATTGCATTTTGCTCTAAAAAATTTATAATTTTATTTATTTTTTTTATATTAATCATATAATTACAAATTATATCCTAATACCCTAACCGAGCACTAGCAACAAAGGCCATCGGCCCGTTGTAGCGAAAACAGACTAGAGCCTCTGGTGGGAATCGAACCCACGACCCCCGCACTAATAAGGTAGCACGCTACCAAATAGCTACCGGGGCGCTTTTATAATTTTATATTTTTCCGTAATTATAAGCATTTTTGTTAACTTCAAATTCTTTTTGATATTTTAAGTTTTCAAATAGATGAAAAACAAAATGAAAATCAGCTGATTAATTAATTTACAATAGCTGTATTTATGCGGGAAGTAAATACACGAAAAAGTCGTTCACGCTTTGTAGTATAAAATCGTTGTAAATATACAAGGGTTGTTAATATACTACCAAGAGTGAAAACCCTTAGTGTGAAATATTTATTTAAATACGAAAAGTTTATTTAAAAAAGATTCCTACTTACTTTCGTAAAAAAAGTGAGCTGACAAACTCCGAAGACCTTTTTTACTAAAAATTCGTTAAAAAAACAGTTCTTGCAAAATTTTACAATCGAGTTCACCTTATATATTCTCTAAATTACAATAGATTTGTCGGAAGAGTTGTATTTATTTGTAAATTTTAAAACAAAAAATATCGGTTTATATGTAGGCATATTTTTTCGATATCGACAACGCCCACCCAATCAGGCTGAATGTAATAGGCTTTTTTAAGTAGAAAATTTCTAGAATTTTTTTTTTAAATAATGAGTGTCTAAGGATTTTTTTGTTACAAAGGGAGGATAGTGTAAACGTTTTTTTTAACATAAAAACATGAATTTCCTAAACGAAAGTTTTTAAATATTTAAAATGTGATAATAAATTTTTTCTCTTTATTTCATTTTACAGCTGTTTATTACGTCTCCCTAAACCTTTAGGTGAAGATGGTCCTCGTATACACATTTCCCGCTATGGTCTTTACGATACAGACAAATTTAATTTGGCCGATGTGGTAAAGGTTAGCTCTATGTTGGGAGAAATACAATTCCGTGAAGATGACAATGCCATGGTTATGGGCTTTGTAGAGCTAATAGATCTCAA
Source organism: Eustalomyia histrio (assembly GCA_949748255.1). Classification (NCBI taxonomy): domain Eukaryota; kingdom Metazoa; phylum Arthropoda; class Insecta; order Diptera; family Anthomyiidae; genus Eustalomyia; species Eustalomyia histrio. Next base: position 121,835,046 of record OX456527.1, read on the forward strand.
AGGTGTAGGAGCTGGTCATATATTTCAATTTGATGCTGTGCTGGTGAAAAAACTAGCCGTATTAGGTGATAAAGCCTGGCCTTATAGACCTAAAGGTTTTCATTTTGTGAATGCTCCAACGGGTACGGAAAAATTCCTATCCATAGCAAAGGGATTAATGAGTGATAAAATTAAAAAGAGAGTAAGTATAATTAAGATTTTTTTATATAAAATTAGTATTCTAATAAGATGTCTTTCTAGTTCCACATACATTCCAAATATGAGTCTTTATATGAACATATACCCCAAGAATGTTTGCCGGCAGAATACGGTGGCAGTAATGGTACAATACAAGATGTTATAAATACTTGGGAAAAGAAACTTTTAGAATATAAAACCTACTTTGAAGAAGAGGCTCAATACTGTACTAATGAAAAGCTAAGACGTGGTCGTCCTGTCAATTCAGAATCTTTGTTTGGTATAGATGGATCTTTTAGAAAATTAGACATCGATTAAATTATGTTTAAAAGTACTTTTGTATTTTGTAAAAAAAAACAATATAAAATTAATAAATATTATTAAAAAAAAAAGAACTGCATTATTTAAAATAGAACTTAAGATTATTTGTTTTTAAGTTATAGATGGCGGTGTGAGCAATACAATTTAAAATTAAAAATTATGAAAAACGTTTTAAAAAAGCTTTCTTTATTGACTCGACTTTTTGTAGATAATCCTATGACTTTCATCATAATAAGGGTTAACTTCGTCGCGTACTCTAGCCAGCCAATCCGAAATTTTGGGAAATTTTTTCGAAACATCATATTTACAAAGTTCTGTAAAATTTAAAGTTTTCATTAAAATATTGAATTATAGATAGATATTCTTTAAAATTTACTTGTTTGTTCAATTTCACAGGCTCCAAAGAGATCGGCCGCAGTTAGTTTATTGCCAATTAAGAAATTCGAATTTTTTAGCCACAATTTATCGACCAATTTTAAATTCTTTTCCATTTCTTTAATAAACATATTAGTTTTTTCTTCACAAGGCATATGGGCTAAACCGTTCAAAGGAAAAAGCCAACAATGCATAAAATAAAAGCCGCAACCATAACGCACTGTCAAATGTTGCCATTCTAAAAATTCATCAACTTTCGCACGATTTTGTAAATCCTTAGGATATAATTGTTCACTAATGTGACCCTTATCTGCCAAATATCTTGAGAAAGAATAGACAAATTAAATAAATTTGTCAATCTGTATAGAGTAGCGTAGCCATACCAAGAAAACTATAAGATTATAAGTCTTAAGTCTAATTAGATTGCTTGGCCATACCTTAAAATTGCCACTGATTCTGATAAATGGAAATCACCATCAACTATAGCCGGTACTTTTTGGAAACGATTTATTTTTTTATATTCTTCAGTGAGTTGTTCCCCTAGTTAAGTTAAAAAAAAACTTGTATTTAATATGTTTTTAATTTTGGATTATATACATATTTTTATAAGTACACTTACTTTTTCTTAGTGCAACTGGGCAATCTTCATATGGAGTTTTACTCATTTTGAAGGCAATCCATAATGCCCTCGAAGGCTGTGACATTAAATCATAATAGAATTTCACTAATTTTGACATTTTTATTAGTTTTAATATTGATATTCTTAAAAAAATACTTTATTATTATACTTTTTTTAATATTATTGAACACAAAAGCAGCTATATCTTTTAGTTAATTTACCAGTCTAAAGTTCAATAAGAGCTTTTTTTGTGTGATCATGATAGCTGCCCTAAAATATTTTGTTTACTACAAAAACCAATTTAAAAGATCGTCTTTTAGTGTTGCCAGATTTGTTAAAATAACTATTAAATATATGTTTTTTAATTAAGGGACCTCCTGGAGCCGTTGTTGAGAGCAGGACTCTGAGGCTGACTTTGAATCGTGTTGAGATTCCCTTTAGGGATATAATCAAGTATTTAGGCGTTACTTTTGATAAATTACTTAAATTCAATGCTCCTGTAAATTTTATTATGGCAAAGGCCGAGAGGATCTTTATGACATTTTTGAACATTTTGAGGAACTCCAAGTTACCGAGGGAGACAAAATTGTTATTATACAAAGTCAGCATTAGACCGGCTATGCTTCATGCCTTCCCAATTTGGTTTTGGTTTTCGCCAACCTATGCTTTTAGATTTGAGATATTCGAGAGAAAGATACATAGACGTAGTGTATAGAAAGGAGCTTCAAAACAGAAAATAGAAGGTTTTCGAATTCATACATTTATAAAAATGCGGATGTAATTCCACTCTGTAGGTACGCTATAAGGTTGCTTAGAAAATTTGTCGATCGACTGCAACATCATGAAAATGAAGATTTAATGGAGGTGTATAACACACAGAAACAATTTAGCTGGTAAAAAGTGAACTATCTATCTCCAGTGGGTGTGATAAATGAGAGCATTGATACCGATTATATTGGGCAATCACCGGCGATAGAAATTAATCATATATCACGCCATGGATATGGAAAGTATGGTTTTTATATATATTGTAAATTTTTGTAATAATAATGTAAATAGTACATTTTTAATTGTAAATATTAAATTTAATGTTGTAAATAGTAGTATATAAGTTTAATTTAGAATTTAATCATTAAGGTTTATATAATTTGACAAACGTCAACTGAAATTTTTATAACACCGTGAGCAAGTGTTGAAATGCCACTTATTTTGGTCTAGAATTAGAATTCTCAGCGAGCCACAGTACCATGGTAGGTTAATTTCTCACTACAATACTATTGGAATAAAACTTTCATAGTTTTCTTAATTTGTAATTACATTAATCTTGTAATTTGTTAATTTGTAAAAATATTTGGAGACTCAATAAATATAATTTGAATGTTAATGTTTTTAATTGTATCATTATTTCAGGAAAAAACTGATGCCAAAAACAAAGTAAATAATGAATTATTCTGAAATCGGTGCCAAAGTGTTTTTGTGAGTGAAACACCGATAGCAGACTTTTTATAAAGTTTTTTTAATATTTTAAATACTAGGTCGCAACTCTTGTCCCAAACGTAGGCATTTTTGGTATCAAAATTATTCTTTTTACGTACTTCTGGGAAATTTTTTTATTTCATAAAAGGATTTTGTTCTATTTCTCTTATTTTACCAACTACTAACTACAGAGAAACCAACAAAACAAATAACTTTAAAAGTTGAAAAATAATTATTTAAAAGTACTATTGTTAGTTCAATTTTTATACCAAAATCTGTTTGATTTTATAAAACTTTACCCAAAAAATACGAAAACACAACAAACATCTGGCAGCACTTATTTTCCATAGATAAGTAGAAATAAGCACATTTGAAATGCTTACGTTACACTAACTTTGCGCGTGACTTGGGCGTTAGCGTGAGTTAAATACGTCTAAATTTCGTCAGTAATTTGCAGAGCTTTGAAGAATGAATTATATTTTAAATGAATTCCCTTAAAATGAAATTTACTTTTAAATCAAATTAATTATTATTTTTTTTTAGTTACTGAGAATTTTAATTATTGTTATTAGATGCTAAATAATATATTTTGATTAGTATCAATTACTGATTTCAGTTTTTTAATCTAGTTTAAGATTTCAAGAAATTTTTCTATAGAAAAATGTTAAGATCTTGATGAAAAGCATTAAGATCCACTAAACGTTTTCATAAAGGGATATCCTTTTACGAATAGTATTTCGATTTTGAAGAGTTTTTTATTTCTATATAAAATTTCAGAAGTATTTTGTGAAGAGGGTTTTAAGTCATAAGTGCAAGTTCAACTACTCACGCAACTGAGTGCAAGTCAATATTAACAGGCGCATCTCTAGAGCAAATCGTTGCTGCTTCAGCCAGATTAGTCATGTGTTTTTTAAAGGTTTTCAAAAAGAGACAAAAAATGTTATACTTCGTCAATTCCCCATCGGATTTAGATGTCTTAAATCTATTTTCAAAATGTGGCATTAGGATAAACAAAAAAAAACTACATATAACTAATTTCGTTTGGACATTTTCAATAAAATATTTGAAAAATTTTTTACACATAATTTATTTTGTTTTTACAATAAATTTTTTAAAGTACAAGTAGAGTATTAAAAAACCGAAACCGAAAACCGGTCAACCGGTTACTTTATTTTTAAAAACCGATCGGTTTCGAATATTTTGTAAATTCGAAGAAAACCGAAAACCGGTCTTTTTTGTTCGGTTAACCGGTTTTTTTAATTACATCACCAACTGAGTTACTTGGTCTCTTTTATTTTTTCCGAACACTTTTATAATCCTTTGTTTGGTTATGAAGATTTAGATGTAAGTCTGATAGATTCCGATGAATTCAAATATATTAATTTCTGATCTAAATAACACAATAACCAGTATTCAAAATCCTATAAAATAGACTGTATAAAATCATTCATCATTATATGTGACCTTCTCCGAGAAGAGGGACCTAGTGTGTGAAAATGAAGTTTTGAGAAAAACGCATTTAAAGTTTCATAACGCATTATCACTATGAACACACCTTCTGTTGGGAGATGCGATTTGGTATGGTTAGTTATGATTGGGTGCCGACTTTGGTGAAGTCATGCCTATGTGATGACGTATTTTTTTCGCTTTTAGAGTGACAATTTGACACACTAGGTCCCTTTTCTCGGAGAAGGTGACATATGATGATTTCATATATCTTGATATATGCGACGAAAGAACTGAAAAGTTGGACAATTTATAGAATTGTCTTTTGACTATTTGTCCAACATCTGCTATTAGTGAAAGAGAATTTTCCACTTCTAGCTTTATCAAAAGCAAACAAAAAAATCGTCTTAAAACGAAACATTTTAATTGCATATTTTTTCTAAAATATTATTTTAGAAGTGAAAAATAGATTTTCTTTTTACATATTTAAAATGTAATATTAAAAGAACTTATTTAATGCCAAACGTTCAAATTACTAACGTAGCTAGTTTTACCCAATTTACCAACTTAATGATCCCTATTCATTTGATATGAATATAGTTTTATAATTTATTCAGTTTAATTTCTTCGACCTTTTTAATATAAATTCCAGGTAATAAGTATTCAAGCTTAAGGTCTTTTTTTATAAAATTATTTATTTTTTATCCAATATTTCGCTATCTCAATGGATAGCTTCTTCAGGGATATTTTGTTTTTTAAATTTTAAATGTTTTAAACGTTTAATGCATAAAATGTATGTTTTTGCCAACAATTCCTTATAAATTCCCCATAGCGGAATGTAGGGATTTCGAATGGTACAATTAAAAGTTACACATGACTTGTCTTGCCAGCGCAGCGTCGAAAATTAAAAACAAACAGATAAAGCTTTTTGAAAACTAATAAAAATATTAATATACAAAGCTTTATAAAACAGAATAGATTTGTTCATTAAAAGAGATAGAGCATGAAATTATTCTCTTTACAACAGACAGAGATGGTATTTGAAGAAACTGTGAGAAATAACTTGTGCAATTTGAATTATTAGTGTTATTATACATTTTATCATTTTATAAATTGTCTTTAATAAAAATAACGAAAAATGTTATTATTTAAAATAATTAAGAATTAACGATATCATTATAAGAGTAGTTTTCAATATACATAATAATCGCCTGAGATAAAGGTAAAATTTCGACACCATACTGAACTATGGTGATTTTACACTCGTTCTGATATGGAATATCAATAGCAAAAACGGTATCATATCCTTTGGATATCAAAAAACGTAATATTTTTTTTTTTTACAACTTTACTATTTATATTTATAAATCTGTTTAATCTATGGCTAATTTACGGAATGAACCACTCGCGCCACCACCAAATAATTCCGAAACTGTACTAGTAGCATTACCCTTGCGCAAATTCTCATCAACGCCATATTTTTCATCTTCATCAAAATAAGATTTGTAGCTCATCAAAAGTTTTTCGAAATTTTTACCAGCCTCTGTTAAAGAACCATTTGTACCACCATATTCTGTAGGCAAAAATTCTTTGCCAATAGCTTGTTGTAATGATTCCAAAGTGGGATGAATATTTAACTAAATATTTGTAATTTTTAAAAAAATACTTGTAAAGGTATTTTATTTTAAATTGTTTCGATAATAACTTACCAAATTTTTTTGTTTCATGATATTACGCACTAAACCCAATATAAGTTGTGCTTCTTTAGAGGCATTGACAACGTGGGTACCTTTTAAATTAGTGGGTATACCGAATTCTAATAGGGCAGACATTTGCTTAAAAAGAGTAGGCTCAAATTGTTTTAAAAATCCTAAAGGTATTTTAGAGAAATCAACAATTTCTATTACACCACTTATAATCCAGTTATCATCGGTATTAGTTTCAATTTCACAGCGCATTACATGGTAACGAAAAATATCTTGAACGGTATGTAGCGAAGGATTAATATTGCCCATGCGTGTTAAGTGAATACGTGGACCTGCAGGTCCAGCAGGTTTGGACAGGGAATACAAGATACTTTAAACAAAATTTTAAAGGATTAGTATGAATGAGTTTTTTAGTTGTTTATGGATACATTTAAACCGATAAAATTTATATTCTAGAAAATAATGGAGTACAACAAACAGTAAAGATATATTTAAATATATCAATAGTAAGGAAAGTCTGTATGATTTATAGAAAAATACGACAAATTTACCCTGATTTTTGACCTGCTTGGTATTTCGGTAAGCCAAAGGTTTTCTTAAGAAATCTTGTCTTGATTAAAAATCAGTTGGTGGCAATTCCGAAAAACGGCGAGTTTTTGAAGTAGAGGATTGGTCCGCCGAGGATTGGTCCGCTGTAAGAAGGGTATTCACACCCGATTCCTTTTTTCAACCTCTTTAGTGGGTCAAACTCACTTTAAACGCTCCAAAAATGTGGTCAAAAATTACGCTTTTCTCCGTTTTATAGTTCTTTTTTGAAATATATGCAAATTGGGTATCAAATGAAAGGTATTTTAAAGATCTATTTTTAAAATATTAAAAAGTTGTTAAACAAAAAGTTTCGAACAACATGTCCCAACAACAGAATTTTCGGTTGTGCAATAGACCAACAAAAAATTGACGGTGAAAATTTAAATTCGGTAAGAAATTCGATTGTTCTGCGTGTAGCTATTGTAAAAATGTTAAGAAGTTTACGTAATGAATAAGTTGCGGAAATGTCGCAACGATTTGGAAGGAATAAGTGTTCTTACTTTATAGTTGTTAGAGGTAGAAATAAAAAAGTTCGTCTGGACCTGACAGCAGCACTAAATACTAATGCAGTGGCTAACATATTCTTTTTACACTTTTTTTAGATTTTATCGGTTTAATTTATCCAAAACTTACTCCGATTGAGCAATATCCATAATTTTATCATCGATACGAAGAGATTTTATTAAATCCTTAGCTGATGATTTGTAAGTATAGAAATAATCAATACGTTGTTTTGCACTCTCTGAACTATATTTACAATAACGTAAAAAAGCAATTAAGAACTGATCATCAGTTCTAGCTTTCAGATGAGGTTGTTTTTGTATCCATAATTTTAAAGCTTCCAAATCTTCAGGTATACGTGCTTCAACCTCATTAAGATCCTTGCGTGCCACTTCTTGCAATTCGGGATTTAAAGGCCTTAATTGCGGCATTTTGTTTACAAATAGTACTTTCTAATAATGTTCAAATAGTTATAGATCAAAATTAAAACTGATTGTACTTTTAGTGTTATTTTTTGTTTGATGTCAAAACGTTGAATTTTTATTTTTGCTAATGCACATATGAATATTTGTTACTTTAATTGATAAGATATTGTGGTTGTCCGATAATCGGTATCGAGAAACAATTACACAACAAAATATTTGTCTATGTTTATCTTATTTTTGATTAATTGGAGGAAAAAATTCTTTTTATATGTTTGAAGGTTGTTAGGGGGGGATATCTACACACATAAAAATGTAGAAATAACAGCAAAAGTTACTAAAAACTAGTTGAAAAAATTGCTGAACTCAGCAAAACCTCTTTGCTTAATATTGGTCAGATAAAAAAAAAAAGCAAAAATGAAACTGTGAAATCTACAAAACTGTAATTATATTTGATTTACATTTTTGTTAAATTTCAAATGACAATTTACTTTCTTGTAATCAGCAAAAATGTTGCTGAATATTAGTAAACAAAAAACAGCAAGGAAAAACTTTTAAATCTGCAATTTTTTTTTGTTTTGTTTTAATTTAAATTTAATTTTTTTGAGTGAATTAAAGATTGTTGAATGCAAGAAAAACCCGTTAGATCTACAAAATTTTTGTTAAATTTTGTTGTATGCATTAATATTTGCTTAAAAGAAGTAGACATTAAAATTCTAAAAGAAATTTAAAATATAAAAGTTGTTTGTGATGTTATTATTAAGTCTACTAATATTCAACAAAATAGTTTGCTGTTTACAGAAGGTACATTTTGCTTTATTAAAGGGTGGTTCAAATGCAGATATCTTTTTTAAATCATATGTTATTTTGACACAGATATATTTTTTGTGTTCGAAATATTAACTGTCAGTCAGTATCATACCTTCGTGGAACAAAATTAGTCGCTTTACGCTTGAACAACAGTGGAAAATATTGCAAACTTATTACCAAAGCGAGTGCTGTGTTTTCCAAACTGTGCGTTTGTTGAAAAGAAGTTTGGAAGCACTTTCCGGGCGTTCTGTACGCAAGTTTGTGAAAAAATTTATGAAACTCGCTGGAGGTGGTGTCCTGTGTTTTGACCACTCTATATAAGCTTTTTTTCATTGCTTTTTATACCAAAATTTTGGTATTTCGATGCAGATTTAACTCCACCTTATGATATTAGTGCACGTTTAGGTTGCGTTTACATTATGCTCTATTGTTTGTATTTAGATTTAATAGTTTACAAATTTTGAAATTAAATTTTGCTGTCTTTGGATGCGATATTTATCGACTGTTAGAACATGATAAGAATGAAAGCAAACATTTAGTAAAAGGTAATGGAAATGCTTTTAACATACCTTTTAAAACAGACAATATTGACTGATGACATTGAAATGTAATGCAAAATTAACAGGTGTTAGTAACAAGCTTATCAGTTTTCTAAAAAAAAAACATGGGCGTAGATAGGTATTGTCCCCTGCAATTACAAAAACCAACAAATATATCGTAAAAACCTGGAAACTAAATTCAACAAAAACAATAGCCAAAAATTTAGGTTTTTGTTTAGTCAGCAGAATAGCCAATTTAAATTAGTAAAATTCTTGTAAAGTTAGATTACTAACAGTTTTACTAATTTTTCTGCAAACAATTTTCTATGAGTGTAACTTCGTCTACAGCTGTAGACGATAAAAAAAAAGACTACAATCAAAAAATAATACATTCTTCGCAGACATATGCTAAGAATGAGCTAGAAAAATATCGTATCGTGACAAATTAACAATTTTTAGTGTAAAAATTATTTCCCAATCTTGGTTTAACTGTTGGTTTAACTGTTTTTTTAGTTTTTTCTATAGTTTTAAAATAAAAAAATTTTATGTATGTTATTTTAACTGAATTTGTAAATATTATTTCTACATTTGTGAGTTGATTTTTAAACGTAAAAAATAACTGCATATTTCAGTTGATTTAAATGAAAATTCAGTTATTTAAACGGTCATTTGCAGTTAATTTTAGCAACATAATTCACTGAGTTAATAAGAAAATATACTCAAAATCGGCTAAAATCGGTTAGGTTAATATTTTTTATGAAAAAAAATTTTTTTTTTCAGAAAATAAGTGTTCCTTGCCCCCTTCCACTGAAATATTGTGTAGATACACGCCCATGTCAAAAACATTCTCATAAACAATAAAATTGAATTAAAATATGAAGCATAAAGTTTACTACATAAATTGCCGCTAAACGTTAATGTTAATAACATGAAATAAAGCGCTTAAAAGTATTAACAAGATCACAATAAAATGTCGGAGGAGACTCAGGTATTATTAATTGTTACGCTAATTTACACCGAATTTGTCAAAATATTTTTGATAGTTAAATTTTAAATGTCATTACATATTTTGTAATTTTCTTTTAGTTTGATTTCAGCAAATGGAAATTTCCCGAGGACCGTATATGGCTTCATATATCCGAAGGAGAAATGATTGTTAAAATTTGTACCTTTATTCCTCTGCTGGTTTTTGGTTTAATCTCAAATTATGTTATAATGCGTTTAATTATGGTTAATTGTTCTTTATACGCTCCTTCCAATGTCATTATAGCAAATATGGCTGTGGCAGATTTTTTGACGCTATTTATTTGTCCACCTTTGTTTATGATCAATGATTTTTATCAAAATTATTTACTGGGTTCCGTAGGCTGTAAAATGGAAGGTTTTTTGGAGGGGGTATTTCTAATAACTGCAGTTTTAAATTTATCCGTCGTAAGTTATGATCGTTTAACGGCTATAGTAATGCCATCAGAGGCCAGATTAACAATGAGAGGTGCCAAAATTGTCGTTTTTCTAACTTGGTTATCCGGTATACTTATAGCTTTGCCATTGGCTATTTTCAGATCTTTTAAGGTAAGATAATAAAAACTTTTTAAGCTATTTTTAAGATTTTTTGATATTGTATTTTTCGATATCTACAGTTTTGTAGAAATTCTTATAAAATTTTATTATTGTTTCTAGGTTCGCCAATGGAAAAACTTCAAGGAAATGTATTGTAAAGAAAATACCCAAATTCTTCATAAATATTGGTATGTTTTGATAACAGTTATGGTTTGGTTGCCTTTAGGTATTATGCTGATATGTTTTACAGCCATATTTATAAAGGTACAGCTGGAACAAAAAAATCTAAAATATATTCTTTAAAAAAAATGTCAACCATTTACAGCTGGATCGTTATGAAAAACGTAATTTAAATCGAGAACATCCTTTGACGGTTTCTTATAAGAAAACTGTTGCCAAAACTCTGTTCATTGTAACTATTGTGTTTGTGGCTTTAAGATTACCCTTTACCTTATTGGTAATACTGCGTGATAAAATTATAGCCAATACGGACAATATGATTAATGGAAGTTTTCGTACATTTTGGTATATATCTCAATATTTGATGTTTTTAAATGCTGCTGTAAATCCCTTAATTTATGGCTTTAATAATGACAATTTTCGAAGGGCCTACGATCAAACACCACTCTGTAATTGTGGTAGAAAAACGTCGAGTAAAATTTTAAAAGTGAGTTTTGAATCTGAAATTTTTTCAAGCTTTAATTGTAAAATTTTATATTCGCAGAAATCTAATAGATTTTGGTCTCAAGGTTTAAATAATTGTTGTTTTTGTTTAAAATCAAATGATAAATTCAATATGAATATGAGCCATCAAAATCTTACTATGGGATCTATAAAAAACGCCAAAGATGCTGATAATGGAAAATTGCAAGCGGGTAATTTTGTAGCTACTTTGGACAATGAAGGATTTATTTAAATATCACCTTTTCAATACACTCCAAAAAATACTTCTGTAATTTAACTAAAAAATAATTATAATTTTTAACCTAAAATACATCCCAGGAAATTTTTTTAAATCGGTTTTTAATACAATGCGTACTAGAATAGGTTCTTTGAAAAACCCTGTGCTTTTCCTATCGATTCTTTAGAACAAAAACTA